>CABFVX010001500.1:0-104985 GCA_902151425.1 Timema shepardi | reverse complement strand
CCCCCCCCCCCCCCCCCTTCCATCTCTGGCCCTCTGGACTTTTAAGTCTTTGTCTTCCTCGCCCGCCGTTACCTTAAGTATTTAGACTTAGCCCTTTCTGAAGCTTCCATTGCTAGCTTATCTAGGAACCTCCAATGGATGGGATCTCTCAGGATACCCCCTACCAGTCTCCACTGCACTTCCTGCTGGTTCGGTCTTCTTATTTCAAGCATACAGGAACATTCCAACACAACATGTTCTGGGGTACCCACCTCACCACATTTACATAGATCAGATTTGAACAATTCCATATTCCTTAAGGATTATGGAATTCGCCTTATTGGTGCCCCACCTCAGAAATTAATTCCTCCATTCACCAGGAGAGCAGAGGTAAGATAAGGCTGAATGGTCAATCTAGAGCATAAGTCCCACTTCCCATATTTTTACAAGTGTCAAGGTGCATCTATTTTTAAATAACTTTGTCAAAGATAAGTGTTGTGGTGATTATAAACTATTTAAATATTTAATGATATAGCTATATGCAGTACTCAAAGTGGCAACATTTCTTATGTGTTATCCAAGAGTGCAATTATAAGACACAAGGTTCTGTAAAGTGTTTTTGGGAAAATATTGTGACCTATTTTTGGGTCTTTAAGGTATTATCAAATATAACTAAAACTAATAAATAATCGATTTTATTTGTAAATTTATGAGGCCAGTTATTTGCTTTCTAGTTTTTTTTATTTCTCCAATTTTCGAGACCCATTTCAAGAGTTCAAGACACGCTAGAGATTTTTTTTCTCATCTTGATATCAATATTTTGGTCTCACACATCCTTGATATTAATTTAGTCAATATTTTGTCTAATTCCCAATGTATAGAGACCCTGATTTGTGGTAAATAAAACCACTGGATTTTGTTAAATAAAAAGTTGGATTTGGGTATAAAAAGTTGGTAAATAAAAGGGTGAAACCATAATTTTCGGTAAATAAAATTACTTGATTTCGTTAAATAAAAAGTTAAATTTGGTAAATAAAAGGGTAAGACCCTGATTTTCGATATAAAAAGTCTTAAGAGGTTTTTTAAGGTAATGGTAATAAATTAACTCAAAATAGCTTAGAAAATACTTACACTGAATTATTTTATAAGACAAAAATGTCCATACCTTTTATCAACATACTTCACGTCAATCACCAATGTACAAAGACAAACTTAGTTTCCAAATTTTCAATTTTCAAATTAGTGCACACTTATCTGACATAATTTTGGAATATGCCGAAAATGCACGTTCACTGTCAACATTAGACACTGGAATCCATATTGCTTTTATGCTGTTGATGGCAAACTCTTCATGGTCTTCTTTCAGTCTAAACAATATGTCCAAAATGTCAACTTTTTTACTATTGCTTTGCAAAGCTCTCACTTGTGTCTGCAACGCACAGTATCCTCTTTGAAAATTAATTTCAGAGCAGGATTTTAAAAATGGTATTTTCAGAGCTGATTGGAAGAGATCAGAATTAACTTGTTTTGTCCCAATCGAGCAAATGTCAAAAAGAGTACCCATGTTTTCAAAAAAGGTTTTGGATGGGTCTGACTGATGGAGTGAATTCAGCTTTGTAAGGCACTGCCGTCCTAAAGATTGAAATTGACTTTTGACATTTACTTGTTTTAGAGTTGGTAGAATTTTAAATTTTTCCTGTGTTTTTTCTCCGTAGTTTCATAAGGAATCTCATACTTGGTGATGGTGTCCACAAGTGCCCGTAAACATTCTGTTGCTGAAGTGTTCTGAAAAACTCTAACTACACCAACAAACAAGCTTTGCTTCGAATCAGCACGTAATGTTTTCAACAAAATAACAAAAACACACTGTCCTTTAAATCAGTTGTCTCATCACAAAGAATTGCAACTTGCTGATTTTTTACATTGTCCTTGATATTATTCTCTTGACTTTGGTTAACTTCTGGGATCCAAACACTTCTTATAGTTTCTGCCTTAGGGAGTTCTACTTCACCTAAAACCGAATTGTAAGCATACTAATTTTTGATAGAACAAACTAATATTAGGCTATGTTGGTTGAAAAAGTGTGTATACACTAATCTACTATGCTATTTCACTAATTGTACTTAAAGATAAACATCTTGAAAATAACCCAAATTAAATATTTCTATCTCATCTATTTTTTTGATAAATTAGTAAACAATCAATAGTGTTAAAAAAAACACTATTTTGTCATTAAGGAAAAAAATCAGAAAAGAATGGAAAATAATTGGCCTTTATTTACATTTGATTTTTAAATAATAAAGGGAATTTTAAAAAAACCTTAAAAATGGTTACCTTTCCCATATTTATCCACCCAACATCGCATAGAAGGATGATCTAGTTTTTCAATGGGAATATTGGCTTTCATAAATGTTTTCCTGGTATCCATAATTAATTCTTTGCGGTCTTCTTTTGAGTTTTTAGACTTTATTAGAGAATTTTCAGGGGTTGCTTGTTTTGATGATTCAGAAACATTACTTTTTTTCCATTTATGCTTCAAACACATGTCTTTTCTGAACCAGTCAACGCGCGTGTTGCACAATTTGCACATCATTATTTTTTTAACTTTATCAAATATATAAAATCCCTCTTTTCCAAACTCATGCTCTCTTTCAAAAATACTTAAAACTTTAGGCATGTTTAAATATTAAATAAATATAGGAGAGGTTAAAAACAAAATGATCTTACTAACGAGTAAAGCAACGTTTATATCTAACAACCTGATGGAAGTGACGTCATCAGGAAGCCAAAGATATGAGTGTAGAGAGATCTCACTCTATCTTTGATATGGCGCTGTTTTTGGCTTCTATTTCTTTAAATACTTGCCTTGGGTGCCCAATATGGCTGTTTTAGTAGCCAGTTTTAACACTTTTTAAAGCAAGTCTTTGCTTGAGGGAAATAAACTTTCTTTTGAAAGAAAATTATATTGGTTCAGTTGGTACTATTTTTATTTTTTTGTTCAAGTTTTAGAATAGCTGCTAATGTCAGCAATGTTTTATTATTTATTCGCGTTTAGATTGAAAAAGTGACCATAATTCACGTTTAAATGGCCAAATCGTCAATTTCGCGAATAGATTTAATTTTGTTTTATTTCGCGTCAATATTTTCACTCAAAACTGCCACAGTGATGTTTAATTATGTTTATATGGCAATTTTAAGGTGCTCAGTAAAAGTTTGTAAAAACACAACTCGCGATATATCAGTGTGTCTACTAATGTAGCTATTCAGGTACACCCTTGATCATGTTGTTTAATGTGTGACATACTTGCAGCTTGGTTCATATAGAGCACACCCAGTTCATTCTCTATGTTGCCAAGTCTCCTCCACAAGTTGGTGTTGGGTTTCTCAAGGGCAAGCGCTTGCAGGTAACACTCCCTGCTGGCTTCCAACATCTGTTCCATTGTCAAGATGTGTTCTGGTATCAGCTGGCAGGGACCTAAAGAACATCCACCGCATTTTAGTAATAATAGTAATTTTTCCAAGAAATGAGTGGGGACTATTATAACATCTAGCATCAGTTGTAATTGTAACAGCTGACCATATATAGTGGGGGCTATCTTACAGCCATTGGATCGTTGTAATAATAACATTTCACAAGATATTGTGGGGGCTATACAACATCCCATAGATGGTTGTAATGGTAACAAGTTAAAATATATATATAGGGGGGACTAGCTAACATCCACTAGATGATTATAATGGTAACATTTCACAAGATATAAGGTGGGTGGGGGAAATAGGTTATCAAAAATACACTGGATGGTTATAATACTAACATGAAACAAGATATGTTAAGGACTTCAGTGAAACCTTGATCTATCGTTTCCAGATGTATTGTCCAGTGTCTATGTTCCCTGAATGAATCCTAATTAAACTATGTAAATAAAATCCGCATCTATTGCTCAAAAATTTTAGTCCCGAAGAAAGTTAATTGATAATTGATTTTTTCTTAAGATAAATATCACACATGTAAATGTTAATAATGGCACTATTGTGCTGTTAATTCTCCAGACACATCCTCTTCGAGGAATGTAGAGGTGATTTTTTACCTCCTTAACTGCAGCAGTGTCATGGAGCCTCATGATTTGGGTGTGATCAAGTGTTTCAAGCAGGTCTATGGAAGCAACTAGTGCAGAGGGCTGTATGTTTGATAGACACAGACAAAGATGTTCAACTTAAGATTGATATTCATTTTGTTTCGGCGTGGCACCAAATGAACCAGTCTTCAATTCACAACTGTTTTGTAAAGTGTGGTCATGTGAAAAAGAATTAAGAAGGGTCAAACGTAACAGAGATTGAAGAAAGTGGTGAGGATGATGGCATGAACTTTGATGCATAGGTGTATGTAGACCAGAAGCTTGCAACACATGGTAAGCTATGTGTGGAAGAAATATGTGACAAGTTGAGAAGTGGTGGTGCTGAACACCAACTAATGACAGTGCTAGGTCTAATGGAAGCACCTTGTGTGTTTGAATTCACTAGTGTACATGTATGCTCATGGCATCACCGAATAAGAATATGCAAATATTGTTATTTATATTATATTCTGAAAATTGAAAAATGACACCTGGACACGGGAATCGAACCCGGGACCTTTGGCTTAGTACGCCAATGCGCTTACCACTGAGCATTGGCATACTAAGCCGAAGGTCCCGGGTTCGATTCCCGTGTCCAGGTGTCATTTTTCAATTTTCAGAATATAATATCTAAGAGGGAATATCCCCACTAAAATGCATTAACAATAGTTTCGGCTATTTGTTTCATTGTTATTTATACTTAGCACCGTATCTTACTATACGTTCAAGTTATACATTTAAATAATAATTACACTAATGGGTTAGGAATTGGGAAGGTTGAATAAAGAGGAAGTGAAACCACATTTGAGTGGTGGAAGAGTGGAAAATCATTTAGGAAAAACCACCCCCAGTTCACCCAAGCAAGATTTGAGCCTTGATCTCCACGTCCTCGGCAGCTTAGATCAACACAAAACAAGCGCGTTAGCTAACTACACCACCAAGGCAAGTCAAATTTTGTTAATTGTTTATTTTATTTTTAAATTTGAAAAGGAAAGGTGCTACTAGACAAAAGAAGGTTAATGACTTTCTCAAAAAGAAGTAATGCAAATTATTACTTTTTATCACTGACTCTTATTATCTGTTCAGGTTACACACATAATGCAAAGTTGACTTGAGAGTGTTAATGATAATATTTTTTGTATACTTTTTATTATGTAGATATATGTGGGCAAAACTGAAAGTTTTATTAATTTTATATTGGCTACTGCATCTATCTTTTTCCTGAATTCATTTTTTTTTCAGATCTCTGATGAAAAAAGTGTACCAAGGCTTCACTTTATTTAACATTTAGTAGCTAGTGTGTAACAACTCACGCTGGTCTTGGCCAAGGTGTAGCAGAATATCTCGGTCTGTCTCGCTCACACGACTATACTCCTCCCTGATTTTCTCCACTCTAGTCCAGTGCTGTACCACCCTGAAACAAGCATCTCCCGCTCGTCCCAGCATATATCCCAACAATCCTGTGCTGGTGACATAGTGGCAGCGCACTACCATACAGATGGAGCGAAGAGCACTACCATAGCTCCCAGCAGAATAGCGCTGCTCTGCAAGTGTGGCATAGACCAGACATGCTTTTTCTAGGAGTAGTGTGTTGAGATGCACCTTCCAAGAGCCAGTGTCATCTGATCGTACTTTGCACAGCTCGGCCCCAGGGGGTTCCTGTAGTGGTGAATATGGCATAGGAATGGCCTGGAATGGTCGGGCCATCTTAGGGACCTCCTCCTTCTGGGAGGTTTGATCACCAGTCCCCTGTCGAAACAGATAATCCTTCGTTCACTACTAGAACATGATCTTGCTCCAATCACAACTTGCCCCTCATTTTTATCATACACTTTATTTTAAAAAGAGGTTTATAAAATGTTCTACTTTGTTCTTTGGTGACTCTAGGGATGAATACAAACCAATATGATTATGAATATTACTATTCTTATGGTATGGGTCAGATTTGAGTTTTCATTTTAAATATGAATCTTGAATTTAAATCTTTTTAATTATGTTAGTTCCATTTCATCAATTCTAATTTCGTTTGATTCTTTAGTTGATAGAGAAAATAAATTTTTAAATAATATTATGTAAAGAGAACCTTAAATTCTTAGGAAGTTTTGATATTCTAAAAGTTTTTAAAATATTGGATTCAAGATTTAAAAAAATAAAATTTAATTGGAATTTGTTTTAATGTTTATTAGTGTGCAGCTAAACATAATTATACATAAAATGTAGCAATACATGTTAGAATGAATTTTTTATTTTTATTTTCTAAAACAACTTTAAAAATTAATGTTGCAAGGTAAACCTCTTTTTAGCAGCATGTTTTCTAAGATTATTCAGATTCAAATTCAGGATTAGTAGGTCAAATGAAAGTTCAGGTAAATTGTAAAACAGTGGATTTGACACAGCTTAGTAGCATATTTTGCTGTAATGTTGATCCACATTCGGCTAAGTGGTTAGCACCACGTCTTACTACCCGTTCGGGTTATACGCTTAAGTGGTTAATTCATAGTGTAAGCCTTAGTTGTTAGGCTTGTCCAAAAATTAAGTTGGGGTGAACTAAATTATATCTAAAATTACTGTAAGAAGAAAATAATTTTAAATCTAATATTTTTTAGATAGGACACAAATTCTTGATTCTCTTGATTCCTATAATATTCGAAAGATTTGATATTAGCACATAATCTCAATACAAATCAGGAAGGAAAGAGATTCCTAGGATTATGCTCAAGAAATTGACTGAAGGTCGGAAAAAGGTTGATATAAGAAGAGCAGGGAGACTCATAAGATAACGTTATATAGCTGTAATGGGGAGTAAAAATCCCTAATTGACTATTTCCTATTAGATAGGGAAGCAAAGGTGTGCACATTGAACACTAAGGTCCTGCCAAGTGTGTCTTTGGACGGGGATCATAGACTATTTGTCGCCAACATGAAAGGCTGAAGGAGGGGGTGCCGGATCTTGAAGAAGGAAAAAGAGGATAAGGACATGAAAGCTCAGCCATGTGGAGGAGAAAATGAGCTTATGAGCTTTCAAGCAAGAGTAAGAGAAGCAGTACCAAAGGATGACATAAAAGGAGAACAGGAGTGGCACGGGTTCAAAAAGTGCATGGTGGAAGCAGCAGAGTAGATATATGAAAGAATTAGTGGCAAGAGAAGATGGAAGGAAACTCCATGGTGTAATGAAAAGGAAAAGAATGCCAAGAACAAAGGATTTAGAAAATGGTTCACAAAAAGAACAAGAAAGGCAGGCTTAAGTATAGGGAGAAAAAGATAAATGCAAAGAAGATAGTAAGAGAAGGGAGAAAAACATAGATGGAAGATTGGACAAAAGTACTACAGACTGATATTGAAGGGTATGTAAGTAAAATGAAGAAGAGAAGGAAATGTATAGAAAGATGGAGGAGGAAGTAGCGAACCTAACCTAGAAGGAGGTAGAAGAGGCCTTGAAAAGGATTAGGAAGGTAAAGTCACCAGGAGTGGACAAACTCACAGTAGAAATGATAACAGCAGCAGGAGAAATGGGTCTACAGTGGTGGTAGGGAGTAGTAAGGGCAGTGTGAAGGGAGAAGAAAATGCCAGAGGATTGGACTAAAGGTATTATATTACCAATATTCAAGAAAGGGGATAGGAATAGGTGTGAAAATTATAGACATAACAATGATGTGTCGATGTGAAAAAATGCATGAAAGATTCTGGAAAGGAGAATGAGGAAAAGCGCGAAGGAAAGATGGAGAGGAGCAACATGGAGAAGAGGTTGACCAAAAATTTAATATTTGGAATGACTGTTGATGAAAAAGAGATATGAGATTGTAAATGATCTGATAATGGCATTTATGGATGTAGGAAAAGCTTATGGTAGTGTGAATAGAAAGAAAGTATGAAAAGCAATGGAGGAGACTGGAGTAGAAAGTTAGTTGTGTAAAGATGGGGAGTGAGGGTGGACAAAGTGGTTCCAATTAAAAAATTGAATCAAGCAGGGAAATGCCCTCTCACCATTAGTATTTGTATTGGTGATTGAAATGATAATAAATAGAGTGGCAGGGAGATGGGGTGAGGATAAAATTAAAGTAATTATGTTTGCAGATGACTTGATGGTATGGGGGGGAAAAGGCAAAGGAAGTACAGGAACAGCTGCAGGAATGGAATGAGGAAGTGAAAAAGTGTGGAATGAAATGTTGTATGGTGAAAAGTGAAATGATGGCGAAGACAGGGTAAAGAAAGGTGATAGAACTGGATGGAGTAGATTTGAAAGACACAAAGAGCGTGAAGTATCTGGGTAGGTGATTAAGGCAAAAGGGGGCAGATGAGGGCACTAGGAAGAGGTTTTCTACAAGTATATAAGAGACCTACCATGGAAAGGAGAAGTTCCCCTAAAGTGTAAGGAAGTGCTGTATAGAACATACTTCATACCCATAGTAACATATGCAGCAAAATCATGAACTTTTGATAAAATAGAAACAAGGAAAGTGAAGGCCACAATAAATGCTCTATGGCTGTGCAAGATCCTGAACATGTTTTCATTTAATTTTCATTAAAAATATTATGAATTTATTAAATTTTTATTAAACTTATCTTCTGCAAGGCTGGAAGAAGTTGATGATGATTAAGTAGATGAATACCTGAAACTTTAGTCGCTTTTACTTTATAACTACCTTACAACACAACCTAGTGCCATTAAATAATATAATCATACTAAATAAAATATTTTATTGATGGTAATGCAGTGAGCAAGGCCATGCTCTTGCCAGCCCTGAATGGTCACCAGGCTAGGGCCAACCCTCAAAGCAAATGGGTCAGCAACATTCATAACGAACAGCTGTGACCAGAGACAGGGAGTCGAGCAACGATATTGAATGAGTTAGCACTGGAGAATGTGTTTCCACATCGTGACCGGACGCAGGCGACCAACTCGAGATAAGTGTACTTATTTAAATAACAAGTACTAATCCTGTGGAATACTGTAGTTTAGAAATAAGACTAATAAATAAGCACTGTAACGGTAATATTTATCCCTGAATAGATTTTCTGACTTTTCCATCTTTTTCAGAGCCAATTTCCAGCTTTTCTGCTCAATATATATATATATATATATATACATATACATATAAAAAATGAAATAAAGTAGCCTTGACTTTGAAATTAAATTTTTAACAAGGGCTGGTCAAAAAGAGCGCAATTGACTACGTTTATGGTGACGTCACCATAATCTTGCCACCAGTCTGTGCCTTGTTTAGTGAATACGGAAATGGAGTAAATGATAAGGTACATCTTTGGGAGTATCTTGGATGCAAAGTGGCGCCATTTATAGACTTGCTTGAGCAGAATTGTACTCATTAAGTGAATCTAGGCAAAGAATGTCTCTGACAACAATTTTAAGCTCTACTGGTTTAATGCGATCTTTTAATATCTCAATATTACCATTATGAAATTTAACTCAGATTCCACTATCTGGCAAACCATTGCTTTATGCATTAAGAAAAATACATCAAATTGCAGTTTTACCAAATATATACATATAATATAAAATACATCAAATTGCAGTTTTACCAAATATATATATACACGATGACCTTTTGCAATACAATAAAAAACTGCAAAATGCTTTTATGAAGAGAGACTAACTCAAAGTACTGGTGTGTAGTCAAATAGACAGAGCTCAAACTAGCAGGCCAACAACATCAACAGGAACAAACATCATCATCCCTCTGATCACCACATACCACCCTGGACTCCACAAACTCAACAATCTCTTGAAAACAGGTTTCCCAATACTTCAATCCTCCACCACTACATAGAATATCTTCAAAAAGCCTCCAAATGTAACCTATAAACAACCAGCCAATATGCACAACTTACTTGTAAAACCCAAACGTCCAGATCCCACTATTAAACCCAAACAAATATTAGGTTTGTTTCCCTGATTTCAGGTCTGATTATATTAATTTGTTAAACATAGTTTGAATATCAACAAAATGTAAATTAGTTAGCTCAAAATACTAGTATTTATTTGCAATATTATACCGTATTCACCCGAATATAAGACGACTCGAATATAAAAAGACACCTATTTTAAGAACTAAAAATTAAGGAGAAAAACCTTTTCATCAACTTTTAGAGTAGTCGTAACTATTACGACAGTCAACCCTTTTGTTCTGCTCTACACTTCCTTTTTTTTCTAAATGGTCACTCATTGTCTTTAACTTACGTTGACCTTGGCCTTTCTGCAAGCGAAATTAACTAATTTTGAAAATCAAAGTCTTGAAAAAAATATGTTTTAGAACACCAAATTTATATGCCAAGCGTCACCACACTAATTTATCAGCAACTAGTGAAGTCGTGAAGTTGTTTAAAAGTATTGCTGTATCAGGTTTGCTGTAATACTTCATAGCGATATATATCAACAGTAACTATTCAATGTATTTTTTTGGGTGCTTTGTGAATGGTCGTGAATGATAAGGTGTATTGTATTTATGTGTTTAGAATGTAATGAAAATGCATAGAACATGACTAGTCATAATTTGTTACTTCCTATTTTATATTGCCCAATGGCGTTAAAACTATACATTGTGTTAGTTATAATGTTTAGTAGACCATCTTGTCAACTTTTTTTTTACAAATGGATCGAGGCTATTAACTGTGATTAAGATGGTGGGACAGTAATGGTCAATAAGGAGTGGTTAGAAAACAAACATTGACTATGTGCCACCACCATTAAAGCATTCCTTCTATAAATCACACGAAAGTGTTGGTTGTCTTTTAGGCCTACAACAGCGTGGAACACACATTTTACAGTTCATTTTTAACAAAAAAAAAATTCAGTATTTATTCATTGCTTTACCATCTTTTTAACAGTTTCAAGCTTTTAATATTGTTATTTGAGCTAAGAAACTGGCCAACATGGACGTCCTTTGAACAATACATCTTAATTGCTAAACACAACCCACATAAAAATATTTTACCATGGAAATATCTGCTAAAACAAGAAAAATGCTAGTTTGTGTTAGAATTTAAACAAATACATGTCTTTTCTTTGCAAAATAAGCTTATACCAGTAAATCAGTATTATACAAAATAAAAATGTTGACCTCACACCAACATTTTTCTTCATGCGTGAATATAAAACGACATCTGACTTTTTGAGGACGAAATTTGAAAAGAAGCATCTTATATTTGTAAATACAGTAAATGTATTTTTTAGCAAATAGTTTTAATATAATCAAATAGATTTTGGAGTTTAAAACAAGTGGTAAAATGTAGTGCCTGTGTTTATAGTATTTAAACAGTGGGGTGAACAATGGAGTGCTTTGGTGACATTTCATAGTCCTTTGAGAAGTAAATGCACATTTGCATCTTGACAAATGTACTTGCTACGTACACGAATTCTGTATGATTTTGTTTGAATAAGCTAAAAATATTTAAAATTGCATATATTTCAAGAAAGGATAAAAGTTAACCTATGATAATCATAAAATAAAGTAATATTTATTTAGTACATTCATTAATGCATTGATAGAATAATTTATTTAACTAAACGATAAATATTATTTCTATGTTGGGCATGCTGATTTTAGGAACTTCATTAAATTAAGATGAATGCTCCTGCATTAAATGATTAATCGTTTTATGAATACCTTTTTAATTATGACAATATCCACCATCTTATCTTGTTATGTCAATTAAAGTGAGTTTATTAGTTAAAATAAAATGTTAACAAAGACTCATGACTAACTTAGAAAAGGTTTTATATATATATATATATGAAATAATTGACTATATTTTTTTATAATAGATTGCTGTCAAATATCACAGAGAATTAAAATTATTCTAAAGTATGAAAGGAATTAGATTTTTAATTACACCCATCAAGTTTGTATCTGAGATTTAGCTAGATTCAAAAATTTTAATCTGAAACTAATATCTTTAATATTAAGATTCAAAATCTTGAATTGAATCCGAATCTTAGTAAGATTCAAATTTATATTCGAGGTTTTGAAGGTTTGCAGATCTTTTTTTCCTTAAAATAATATTCTTTAGGACACAAAGGTACAATCCATAGATATAATTGTCATAAATTGTTATACCACAGTCTTTATAATTTTAGTGACAAGCATTCATATTCAAAATGGGCATTATTTGGGAATTAGTATTCATAAATTTTGTGAAATTTTAAAATATTTAATTACATTCCTGTCTCTTCTGTCTTGTAGCCATACTGTCAAGACCACAAAGAAAATTCTGGGAAGGAATAATAGTTTGGTTCTAGCTGCTAATAGTCCCAAGTGCCTGTAAATACCAAACTACCTGCACTCTGTCATCTGGGAAGTACGGCAGGCAGTGCAGTCCAGCCAACACATGGTTCAGGGAGCTGAGACAGCGCTCCTCAATGTCATTGGAGAGGGGTGGCGGAGGCTGGACACCCTCGTACTCGCCCCCCTCCTCTTCTTCTTGTAGCTCCGGAGTCGAAGGATCTGTCTCTGCTGGCAGGTACAGATCTGACAGCATGTAATGTGCTGATGTCACAATCTAAACAAAGCATTTAGTGCATTGACATCATAATTATGTATACACAATTTTTTTAGCGTTTCGTCTTACTACTCATTCGGATTGTATGTACTAATTACAGTAATGTGTTAGAGATTAGGAAGGTTTAATTTAGAAGTGCACCAACATTTGTGTGGAGAGAGAATGGAAAACCATAAAGGGAAAAAATCCCCATCAGTGCACCCAACTGGGATCAAAGCCTTATCATCTTGTTTTCAGCAGGTCACTCTATTGTTAGAGTAGCACCTTATACCAAACGGCAATCAAAGTGGGTCGCTATACACAATATTAATTTTGCTGTTGTCACAATATAAACACAGTATGTAGTGTGCTTATGTGACAATTTAAATACAACATGCTGTGTGCTGGTGTAGACAATATAAATACAGCATTTAGTGTATTGATGTCATGATTTAAACACAACATGGAGTTTGCTGATGTTGCACACTATATACATTATGTAGCACAATGATATTCTAATACCCCTATGTAGTGTCACTTGTCTATATTACATGTCTAGTGGTACCTGGGGATATTTCTCCTTGTTGAGGAGAGACAGGCAGTTCTTTAGAAGCATGAGAATAGTTCCATGTTGCCGACGGCTCTCCGAGGAGTGTTTCATGTTCCTTGCTACCCTGAACACCACAACCCGGACCCAAATGTAAATACAAGATTGTGAGAGTGGGGCATATGTTAGCTTTTTTTTATATTATCTAGTAGGGGTGTCCGAATAGGATTATTTATCTAATCGAATATCAAAATTTCGAACGAATACCGAATATTACAACTCGAGTAGTAGATTTTTCTTACAATTTTGAAAAAAAAAATTAAATTATTAAATTCATATCTAAAATGTGGTTTTATATTTAAGAATTGGCAAAATGCAAAAAATTACTTCAAAACATTGTTATTTGAGCTGTTATTGATAAAAGAAGACTAATTTTTTTAAAGAAAATCAGGAAATTGAGAGGAACTTTTGATCCAGTTTTTTAGACAATGGGTTTCACCTAAATCAATTTTTTTTATGTTTTGTAATAAGTTTTAACAGAAATTGCATGGAGAATATTTAACTGGTCAGTGTAGAGATTATATTTTTTATATTAAAACATTATTATTATTATTATTATTTGAAAGAGTAAAAAATGGCGAGATTAATAAACAAGGTCATATTTTGCTTCTTTCATCATTTCTATTATTTAAAAGTGTAGTTCTCATTTTCTAATACGTAGGGTCAAGGCTACTTTTGTTTGTGTGATGATTAATACTCAATCCAAGTTTGGTTGGATCCTAAACAATTACACTATCAGATGAAAACCTAGGCAGCACTGTAAAGGCTTACTAGGGAAATTAGTAGTGGGGTAGTTTCCTGTTGCTTTCCTCATTGATCCAGAAGGTTCTATTGGACATCAGTCTGCCAAGTCCACCAAAATGAATACAACAAGTTACACCTTCACTTCATTCATCACAGGGACTGGTTGTATACTAAGGATATTACTAGTCTCGCTCATACTTTTGCTACTTTCATACTATACAACAATAAATATACTAAAATAACACAACAGTAATAAATGATAAATTTAGTTCTTGACCCCCTTTAAATATCCTTTAGGCTTGACACCCCTTAAATGTTTTCAAGGTATGAGACCTTTTATATGGTATTTAGGTTTGACACTCCTTGAATGTTTTCTAGGTTTGAAACTCCTTAAATGTTCTCTAGACCTCTTGAATGTTATCTAGGTTTTAAACCTCTTAAATGTTCTCTAGGCTTAACACTCCTTAAATATTTTTTATGTATCTAGGTTTTAAATCCCTTAAATGTACTGTAAGCTTGAAACCCCTTGTGAGCTCTATTCTGTCTGGGTCACCTCCCTGTCTGGCTAACAACAAACTAACAGGCTCACTCAAATAATGTATCTTGCCATAGTACCCTCCCCTCTTCTCCCTTCATTTTCACATGATAGGAAATATGGTAGAGTAGCTATTTCTATCCTTCCCTAAGGGCCGTATGCAAGTACTTGACTAAGTGGATACTTTGTTGACACTAGCGTGGGTTTGCTTGTGTCATCATAGGTTAAAAGGTGGGGGGATAATGTGCTCGGAAACACACTATACACACTATCGGTCCAACAATCATTCACAATACGTTCTTGTATACTGCCCTAAATGTTTCATTGCAAGCACTTTCACTTGCAGAAGAGCACCGAATCACCACATGGCTTCCAACTGTTTGTCTCTCCACCCACATTTATAAAACAACCTCCCCCTTCTTGCAGCCCACAAACCTCTTAATTTCTGCTAACATTGTATTCCCCTCCCACATTTTAAACAAAGGACAATAACATTTTTAACTCTTGAGTCACCAGGTTATCTGGCTACTTGCTTGTCTTGTGTGTAAGCATACTGGCCTGGATGATACTTTTAAGAGATTTATGACACAACTATTCAATCTTAGTATTTGAACTTGCTATTCAGAGTTTCGAATTGAATATTCAGCCGTTAATTATTCAAAATGCATAATATTCGCACACCCCTATCATCTAGTAAAGGTTTAATGTAAGTGTTAAAAAAGTTTGTCAGTGATGAAGTAATTTAAATCCTGGGCTCTTATTTAGCTCTCAATCCTTTGCATCTTGATTCTACCTGCCCTGGAATAAATATAATCATAGAATATCTAAACTATATTTATAAGAGTTGGGTCGAATCCAATATTTTACGAATCTCGAATCCAAATCCAAATCCAACTCCAACTCTTGGAATAACAATAAATATAAGAGGCAATATAAGCTATATATAATATAATAATATAAAATACAAATATTATATTTGGAAGGTATAGGAGAGGTGGATAGAAACATATAAAAGGGACAAGCACAATATGGCTTTTTACAATGAAAAGAAGAACACAATTCACACTTTACATTGCTGCCCAACAGACAAAGAGGTAGGTTGACTTTTAAAGAAAATCGATCGTCACCGCCCAATCCCTCTGACTAGGTTTCATTTTATCGAAACTCATCAGGGAGGAGTGTGAAACGCGCAACACAACTTCCTAAAAGGGGAAATAAACAAAAAAAAAACACAAAAGGGAGAAAATGGAAAATTGTAAAGAATGATAAGACACACAGATAGGAACATGTAAAAGGTATAACATAGATGACAAACACAGGAAAAGAACATAGGATGTGAATATATAATATATCTCATAAGGAAAACCTCTTTTCGTTTTATAAAATACAAATAGTAACTAAAAATTAACTTTATTTCTTATAATACATTCAGCATATTCATCATAATCATCAGCAAATATCATGGCTTTCATTCTTTCTTCCCTGAGTTTTCCTGCCACTTTGTTCAAGACTATTATCATTACAAATAGTAATAGTAAGAGGGCACTCCCCTGCTTCACTCCCTTTTTTTATTTGGAACCACTCTGTCCTCCCACTCGCTGACTTAAAACAACTCGTTATCCTCATCCATGATTTCCACTTTGACCTCCTTGATCACTTTCCAAACTTTATCTCTAACCACACTATCATATGCTTTCTACACATTCATAAATACTATTTTAGCCAAGTCTAGATTTAAATTCCACGATTTTTCCATATTTTAATTGAATTCACTGACATCTATTGGTTTTTCCTGAAGTCAAAATATTCTCAGACTTTTTTAGGATTCCCTGAATGTAGCTACCATGTTTATAGAATAATTTAGGTTTTGGGACAATGCATTGTGATGCCTTTGATTAGTTGTAATTTATTACACGGTGAATACCATTGAGGAAACATAATCTACTGAAATTATTATTCTTCCAAAATCTTGAAATTAATTTATTACATATATACAGTTTTTACAGGATATTCTACACCAGTGGTTCCCAACCTGGGGGCGATCGCCCCCAAGTGGGCAATTTGGGTTACCAGGGGGGCAATAAATAAGTAGGGGGCGATTTGGGGTAATTAAAATAGTACTGTACAGTAGAAGTTGCCGGGTAGCATGAGTCACTGGTTATTATCAGCTGGCGAGTTCACTGCACTCACCCTCTCCACAGTCCCCATTGGTTGTTGCTCAGCACAGCCAATTGGTGACTCAACCCTCCCCCCCTCCTGCCATCACAACACACTACATTCATCTTCAGTCTTCACTAGCCTTTATGTGCCTCACCATCAGTTTTTGTGTGTTTGTTTTGAAGTGTAGAAGTTCATGTACAATGGATTCAAAAAAGGAGTGTCGTCAATACTCAGCTGAGTATTTAAAATTCGGTTTTATCGCGTCACCGCAAAATGTGCAGTTTCCACATTGTCTTTTGTGCGATAAAACATTTACTAGTAATGATGCCATGAAGCCTTCGCAAATGAAAGATCATTTATCAAGAGTACACAGTGATAAAGTGAGTAAAAAACTTAGTTATTTTAAACACCTCAAAGCTAAAGCTGATAAACAGCCTAATGTGAGTGAATTATTTAAAAAACAAGCAACCGATTTGGCAAAGGTCTTCTTGCTTCTTATGGGGGTGGTGNGCTGAGTATTTAAAATTCGGTTTTATCGCGTCACCGCAAAATGTGCAGTTTCCACACTGTCTTTTGTGCGATAAAACATTTACTAGTAATGAAGCCATGAAGCCTTCACGAATAAAAAATAATTTATCAAGAGTACACAGTGATAAAGTGAGTAAAGAACTTAGTTGTTTTCAACACCTCAAAGCTAAAGCTGATAAACGGCCTAATGTGAGTGAATTATTTAAAAAACGAGCAACCAATCTTGAAAAAGGTCTTCTTGCTTCTTACGAGGTGTCTTTATTGATCGCTAAATGTGGTAAACCTCACACAATTGGCGAAACTCTTGTTTTACCGGCTACCAAAAAAATTGTTGAAATCATGCTAGGCGAGGGCCCTAGTAATAAGATAAGTCAATCGGTTCCTTTGAGCAACAATACTGTTTCCAGGTGAATTGACGAAATGGCCACGGACGTTGAATCCAAATTCATCAATGTGTTGAAAAAAAGTAAATTTGCATTGCAGATTGATGAATCAACTGTGATTGATAACAAAGCAATTTTATTAGCTTATGTGAGGCATATCAATGAATAAAAGGAAATTACCAAGGAAATGTTGTTTGCTAGAACTTTGATCACTGATACAAAGGGATCGTCGATTTTTAAAGTGGTGCAAGATTATTTTGAGGAAAAAGAGATTCCCCTAACAAACGCGAGTGCTTGCGCAACAGACGGTGCCCCTGCCATGTCAGGTCGTCATGCTGGGTTTCTAGCCCACCTTAAGAAAGAAGTGCCAGAGGTCATCACTATTCCCTGTGTCATTCATCATCGTCAACACTTAGCTGCGAAAAAATTGAGTGGTGTTCTGCTTGAAACCCTACAACTGGTTATTACTGGTGTCAACAAGATCAAAGCTAATTCCCCCAATGACCGTCTGTTCCGACAACTTTGCCACGAAAATGATGAGGAATTCGAACACTTGCTTCTACATACGGCCGTGAGGTGGCTTTCCAAAGGAAACTGTTTGCACCGTTTCTTCGAATTATTTGACACGGTTACTGAGTTTCTCGACAAGTCTGATCCTGTTTTAAGTGAGAATTTGAAGCAACGCAAGTTGGAACTTGCTTACCTTACAGATATTTTTGAAAAAAATGAACGAAGTCAATATAAGGCTTCAAGGAAACATAGATGAACCTTAACAAGGCCAAAGGAATTATTTCATCATTCATCGCCAAGTTTGATATTCACTAGGTAAATATTGGCCGTAAAGAGATGATTCAGTTTCCGACCCTTAAAAAGTGTTCAGTGTCATAACGAGACTTCTGAACTCCCAGAAGACAAAATCCTAATTTTTACTGATCATCTTGACCAGTTAAAAACTGACATGGAATCAAGATTTGACCAAGTTACAAATTTTGGCTTGGATTCTAGATCCATTCTCGTTTGAAGCTGTGGATAAGCTTGATAACTCTTTGCAGACAGAGTTTCTAGATTTGAAGTATGACTGTGAGGCGAAAATCATTTTCAAGCATAGAGGTTACGAGTTAGTCTGGGTGAAGCTTATGGACACTTATCCACGACTGTGGGGGTAAAACTGAACCACTTCTCATCTCGTTCCCGTCAACATATTTAGTTCTGTTGTCCAGCTCCTCACAAAACAAAGAAATAAGTTGGACATTTGCCTCAAAGAAGACTTGTGTCTGAACTTGACGAACATAAAGCCGGATATTCAAACTTTAACTGAAATCCACCAAGCACTAGGCAGCCATTGAAAAGGTAAAATAAAACGATAGCAAACTTTTCAAACTTTCATTTATTTTTTCAAATTTTAATGTCAATTTTCTTAATAATTCCAGATTCTAATTTAAAAATGAAAACATGTACTCCTGTTTTTTAAATGTATGTCAATGATCTTAGTTAATTATTTCACTTCTTTATTCTCAAAAAAAATGTAAACAAGTACATTTTAATTTTTTTTTCTATTTTATTTAAGAGTGACCGGATAAAACTGCTTTGGTTGTTTTTATTTACGATAGTAAAATTGTTTAAAATAATAAAACTCCTTTATTATTTACACTTTGTTTCAAATTAAAATTAGGCATACAATGAAAATGAAATTTTTAAACAATGAAAATGAAAAGGGGGCGATAGATGTTAGTCAACCTCCAGAAAGGGGAGATGGGCCACAAAAGGTTGGGAACCACTGCTCTACACTATTAACTTATTTCTTTTTGAGTCTAGGATGCACTTTTCCCCCCCATTTAAATGTCTTTAAAAAATGGGGTGCATCATAGAATCATAGTGCTTTTTGAACAAGTCTTGATGGCTCAGAAGATGATAGAGTATGGGATAGTGAAGATAAAGAAGGATCAGAAGAATCAGACTATGAATTTAAAGTACACTCTGAAATCGATCCATGTGCATAGATTGATGACTCAAAAGAATCAAACTGATAATGATTCAAAAGGAAGTGATAACAACATACCTAGTGATAAGTAAGGTACTTTTGTTGCTAGTAAATTAAATTTTGTAATAAATAGTTCTTTGATATAAATTATTTTAGTGTTTTATTTTTATTTATTTTATTAGAACCAAAGTTTTTGTAGTTGGCGGTGGTTCTGAAAAATTAAGATATGTCTAACAATAATGATGGCATCTTAGAATCAAAGAAATAGGATATTTATTTCAAACTAGGGTATGTTTCAATATTTTGTGGTCTGACACCTAAGCTCAGTCAGTAGAATATCTGTCTACTGACCTAAGGGTCCCAGGCTCAATTCCTGTCATGGCCGAAAAATGTATCATTGTTGAAATATGAGTTTCCCCTTTCCAAGTGATGAATTAACAGCCGGGGGCTGGGTGTTGTGTCTGTGCTAGATTTAAGTTGGTTTATAAGCTGTGTGCTGATATAATCAAGTCATTTCAGAAAGTGCATGTTAAATATCTCAAATAAATGAAATAATTTGAATATTTTATGGCAGCAAAAACTATTATTGCCAATAGTCTATATTGCTATATGATGCACTGTTAAAAATATAGGACCTTCTATCTGGATAAATCATAATGGAGCTGAACCAATTCCTCCAAAAGAAACAAACAAACAGGAATGGTGAGTGCCGGTCAATTGGTGCCTAGGAAATAAGACTTCCTGTAGAAGGAGTGGGAGAGTTGAGCGGGAGGAATGCACTATTACCGCCAACACTATCAGCGGAATATTCAGGACTCGCAGGATACAATTTCTATTACATCTATAAAGTTCCAAAATCCCAAGTAAAATGGGAGGGGGAGTTAAAAAGAAAGAGCCATGTTGGTCTCTTTATAAAAAAAAATAGTAATTTTATGTATTACTATTAAATAGATCATATTTAATAAACTTGTAGTGATAAATAAACATTGTTTTTAACGTGTTAGTAATTACATTTTTTTTCTTTTGATAAAAATCCTGCAAACATATGTAATAGTAAAAGATTTTAACTATTCTAAATAATAATAATAATAATCATATATTTATTATTATTATTATTATTATTATTATCATTATCATTATCATTACTAATCGGTGAGGTTATACACAATTACGCTAATGTGTAATGGTAGGGTGATTGTGAGATGAAATGGAGGACCTAAAGTTTAACGTGGAATCCAAACCAAGGTGGAGACCTGGCATTCCTCACATTCACAAGTTGTAATTAATACACATCTTGTCAGAAATGAAGGAAGGGTTTGACAATTAGATAAATCTCTGCCGAGATCGAGGATTGAACTTCAAGTCCCCTGCACATAAGTTCGACACCTTACCTCTAGATCGCCAGGTCACCCAACTATTCTAAAATGAAATGACAAGCGATATGACTAGCAGTTTTGGATGTTTGTTCCTAGAATGCCGGTCTTTAGGATGGTTATAGTATCTAAATCTCCTTTTCTAATAGGACGGATAAAGTGTGGCTATTTTAAATAAACAAATGAATGTAGCTGTTTAGAATAAGAGTAAACTAACAACATAAACATGGGTTAGGTGTATATGAAATGGTTGAGAACCAAGAAGTGAAAAACCCTAATAAGTTAATTTTCACACCGTGTCTTAATACCCATTTGGGTTGAATGCTTGAACCACTTTACAATAGAAAATTAAACTTACGGTATGTCTGCCCACAAATTCATTTAATGTACATACCTGTAAAGCAACATGGCCACTGGAACTGTGAAGGGATTTTCATCTTTGTCCTTCATGACATCAGTACACAGTGAAGTGAGGTCATACAACTTGACAACATCATCGTCTTTACCTGAACCAATAAAACAACAATTCATGTGAGGGGAATAACAGATTTAGTCGAGTGGCCCAGACAAGCCAAGAATGGTGGGGTCACTCGCAATACTCCATGTAGTGTAAGAAAAACATTGCAGAGTGAGTGAGCCAGGGCAAACAAGATAGGGTTAGTGAGCCAGGGCAAACAAGATAGGGTGATTGATCTAGAGCAAACAAGGTAGGGTGAGTGAGTTAGAGCAAACAAGGTAGGGTGAGTGAGTTAGGGCAAACAAGATAGGGTTAGTGAGCTAGGGCAAACAAGATAGAGTGATTGATTCTAGAGCAAACAAGGTAGGGTGAGTGAGTTAGGGCAAACAAGATAGGGTTAGTGAGCTAGGGCAAACAAGATAGGGTTAGTGAGCCTGGGCAAACAAGATAGGGTGAATGAACTAGGACAAACAAGATAGGGTTAGTGAGCCTGGGCAAACAAGATAGGGTTAGTGAGCTAGGGCAAACAAGCTAGAGTTAGTGAGCTAGGGCAAACAAGCTAGAGTTAGTGAGCTAGGGCAAACAAGATAGGGTGAGTGAGCTAGGGCAAACAAGATAGAGTGATTGATCTAGAGCAAACAAGGTAGGGTGAGTGAGCTAGGGCAAACAAGGTAAGTTGAGTGAGCTAGGGCAAACAAGATAGGGTGAGTGTAGCAAAGAAAGCAAAGAAAGCAAAGAAAGCAATGAAGCTATAAGCCATCAGCTATACTTCTCAAAGCCAACCTTCTTAAGAATATAGGCATTTTTAAAATATCTACAATTTTATTTAACCTTTTCATTAAATTTCATAATATTTAACAAGATTATATTTTTAAATACTCATTAGAAAATATAAATAGGTTGTGCCACACTAGACTAGTTCAAAATTTAGCTAGTCCTTTAAGTGGCACACTGGTTGGAAAAGTTTCCCCATCCCTGCACTAGACGCTACTCACCCTTGATACTCTCATAAGATGCTATTTTCTAAGAAGCTTTAAATTTTTTGTAGTTGTCATTTGATGCTACTCAGCCTTGAAGCACTCACCCTTGAACAGCCAGTAAGTGTGACCAGCCTTGGTAGCATTAGACTTGAGAAATGAGAGGATATTCTGAGCCACATCCCGGATGACTTTGGGTGAGAACTTGGAGTCCTCTAGATGAGGTAGGTCCTCTGTTTTGATGAGCTCATACTTCTGAACAATTCCGTCCAAATGGTAGCACATCACCACCTCGGGAACGTTGCACATGAGATTGTCAAGCCAATAGTCAATACCTGTTAGGACATTGATGGGCTTGGACATATCCCTATCAAACAAGACATACTTCTCATTATTAGATATATCTTAGTCAAATAACAAACACACACACACTCCTTATTACCAGACATGACCTTGTCAAATAACACACACACTCATCATTGCCAGTAGGGATTTGCGAGTACTCGGATTTCGAGCTTCGAGCCGAGCTCGTCCTTTAAGCTCGAGATCGCGATCACAAGTTTTGTAGGCTCATTCTTTTCGAGCTTTCACTTGATGGATTTGATAATCAATTTTTAGAACTCAATAGTAAGCATAGGCTATTTAAATGAGATAATATCAGCACTTCCACTTAAAAATCATTGGTTACTTAACAAATATTTAAAAATTAATATCAATTTTAACATTAATTATGTAATAAAGCTTTAAAATCACTTTTGACCGGTAAACTTTTTCAATATTGTCATCCATTTTGAAGTATACTTGATTGGAGTAGTTACTTATATTGCCATAACAAAGCAATGAAAATAAAAATAGATAAATAGATTACTAAATAATTGAATGATTCTTTTTACTATTTATACTTGCTCCCTCGCTAAAATAATAATTTATATTAAATTAAAAATGTAATATTAAGAATATATGATTATATTAAATGTTTTCTAACTTTAAGATATTTAAAACTCGTATTAATACGTTTAGCTACAGAACTTGCACGAGTTTATTTACTATTTAGTTATGTAATTATGTTGGTTAACCTGTCTAAAATCAATGTTGATCTTATTTATTGTAATACATATTTTAGCAAACTTACCACATTTATATTAAAAAAGCATTTACTATTTCATATTTCTTGCTATAAATATTATTTAGCCAATATTATTTTTAATTTTAAAGTATGAGCATCAACTTTTATAAGCATTCATAAGTGAATTGAAGTCAATTTCTCAATGTCTAATGAGAGCCTGTACAATGAGCATGTGCAAGTGCGCATAGAGTAATGGAAATGAAACAGAAGATGTGATCATGCAAAATTAGACTAAGGAATAATAAACAAAATATGTAACACTTCAAATTTCTAACTGTTTCTGATTCTTAAGTTTTCTTATAGGGTAAATTAAGTTACTGAAGCATATTTTGGGGAAATATTAGCTTATTAAAATGTTGATTTTATTAACTTTTTATCAAGACAGTGTAGAAACACTCTACAATAATGTCAAGTGATAATGAAGGAAGCCAACCTGAAAGGATAGTTAGGTTAGGCCTAGATATAAACAAACACCCTTCTCTATTTCTTTTTACACTTTTAAAATTCCCACTTTTTCAAACTTCCACAGTTGCACATTGTTTTGAATTTTCGGAAATATTGATTTTTAATATGAAGGGACATTAATGAAAAAGTAATATTTCTGAAAATTCAAAACAATGTGCTACTGTGGAAGCTTTGAAGAAATGGTAAGTGTAAAAGTGTTTGAATAAAATAAGAGAGAAGTGTGTTTTCCTATCCAGCCCTAACTTATCATTTAAGGTTGATCTCCTTCACTATCACTTACCTTAAATTATTGTACAGTGTTTCTACACTATCTTACTGTAGGCCTACATTTCCAAGCAATCATGCAATTATTCATTTTATCACTTTTTCTTTATAATTGTTAGTGTGATTTTAATTTCCTTAAGGAAATGAATTGAAACCATTTTAATGATTGTTTTCTATTAGGCCTTATATTTTTTTAGTGTTATTATTTTTAAATTGTGTTTTTTAGGTGTTATTTATAATTTAAAAACCGATATTTCCATTTATTAACTTTTTTCTCTAAGTATTTATATTTATAAAAATGAGTGTCATTCATATTTTAAGAACATGTGTTTTAGAATATTTTTTAAATCTGAAATTTTAAAGATGTGATACTTATTTACATTTAAAATAAACAAATATATACTTTTAACATTTTTAAATTATGAATATATTTAAACTCGACTCGAGCTCGGGAACATTTAGAAATACTCGACCAAAGTTTGACTTGAATGAAAAAACCCAAGCTCACAGACCCCTAATTACCAGACATGTCCTTGTCAAATAACACAAACTCTCCTCATCACCAGACATGTCCTTGTCAAATAACACACCTATCATTACCAGACATGGCCTTGTCAAATAACACACACTCTTCATTACCATCAATTTCCTTTTCAAATAACACACACTTATCATTACCAGACATGGCCTTGTCATATAACACACCCACTCATTACCAGAAATGTCCTTTTCAAATAACACACACACTCATTACCAGAAATGTCCTTTTCAAATAACACACACACTCATTACCAGAAATGCCCTTGTAAAATAACACACATACTCATTACCAGATATCCTGTGGTTAATGTTATCTGATCAGACATTCTGGCTAACACCTTATTTATTGGACATCTTGGGGTGCGCATAAGGTTGCCTCATTAAACATCCTGAGATGTGTCTAATTTTGTCTTATTGGATATAATGTGTTGCACCTAATGTTGCTTGATTGAACATACTTAGCTACAGCTAATTTTTCCTGATTGAACATTCAAATAGCACTAAGAATAATAATGTTCAAACCCTACAAGGAGTAGAGGATATTATTATATACTATCCTAGTTTATATCAAACTACAAACCATGTGATAATTATATGAGTGGAGTTTCTGTTCTGCTTTGTCAATGATACAATAAATAGGGATAAGTTATCAGTAAGAGAGACGGTAAATAGGTCTATATTCCAATAAGGATTCAACATTGAGAAATAAAGAATAAAGGTTGAAAATGAACTAATGTTATTTATAATCAGGATTTCTTACAACTCTGTTAAGAAAATATTGGCTTATTCTTATAATTAAATCTAAGATTAGCAAAATACTTAGTTTTTTAAGCAGCATGTTTTACTACCTGTTCAGATTATATGCTTATTTAATAATTAGTTAAGGATGAGGAATATTGAATTTAGAATAGGTGTACTCACATTTTCTTGGATAAAATGAGAGTGGAAAACAATTTTGGAAAAACTAGCCTCAGTATACCCGACCAGGATTCAA
Organism: Timema shepardi; assembly: GCA_902151425.1. Classification (NCBI taxonomy): domain Eukaryota; kingdom Metazoa; phylum Arthropoda; class Insecta; order Phasmatodea; family Timematidae; genus Timema; species Timema shepardi. Next base: position 79,264 of record CABFVX010001500.1, on the reverse strand, counting down.
ACCTCGATCTCGCTGTCATTGGCAGTCTAATTTAATACAAAAGTGACGCCTTAGACAATGCAGCCATCAAAGTGAAAAGAGGTTTTCCATATAGAGTTATAAAATATAATCAGAAAAAATTAAAAAATATAATATTGGCCTATCAGTAAATAATTAAAACTTTGTATCTGAGGTTCCATCCTAACTGATTATATTGGGTATTTATTTAACATCCCAATGCAAATCATAGTGCCTGAAGAAAAGGTACCTGAGTCTTAGGCTAATGCAGGGGTGCGTCTGACCCCCAAAGATGGGCATGTCTGTCCCTATCAACATTTGGATGTCCTCAAATGTCCATACAACATTGCGAGCAAACTTGTGGTTGAAGGTCGGGTCTGGGAGCTTTTCTTCTAGTGTTGGCTCCGGAAGAGGTGGCCCCACCTGAGGCAATACATCCAACCAAGAGTCTATAATTGCTTGTCCTCAAATGCCACAATGCATCTACAACAATTTGTCAAGTGCTGGAGCATTTATACTATCTTGCCAAGTTATACAAACCATCCATAACAAATTGTAGAATCCCAGTGTATCTTTAACAGCTTGTCAAGCATTACAGACTATCTATAGGTGTTATAAAACAGTAAAGGTCCCAATTCTTCATAAGGTTCTGGTCCGATATAAAACAGTAAAGGCTCCAAATCTTAATAACCTGTTCTTATGCCTGTTATAAAACAGTAAAGGCTCCAACCATCCATAAGGCTCTGGTTTGTTACAAAACAGTAAGGGTTCCAACTCTTAGTAAGGCTGTTATAAGACAGTAAAGGTTATAAATCTTAACAAGGCTCTGGTCCCTGTTATAAAACAGTAGAGGTTTCAACTCTTAGTAAGGCTCTGATCCCTGTTATAAGACAGTAAAGGTTCCAACTCTTAGTAAGGCTCTGGTCCCTGTTATAAAACAGTTAAGGTTTCAACTCTTAGTAAGGCTCTGGTCCCTGTTATAAGACAGTAAAGGTTCCAACTCTTAGTAAGGCTCTGGTACCTGTTATAAAACAGTAGAGGTTACAACTCTTAATAAAGCTCTGGTCCCTGTTATAAAACAGTAAAGGTTACAACTCCTAATAAGGCTCTGGTCCCTGTTATAAAACAGTAAAGGTTACAACTCTTAATAAGGCTCTGGTCCCTGTTATAAAACAGTAAAGGTTACAACTCTTAATGAGACTCTGGTCCCTGTTATAAGCTAGTAAAGGTTCCAACCTTTAATAAGACTCTGGTCCTTGTTACAATAGGTAATAAATAATGAATATTAATCAACCTGTACTTACCATTGCTATATGAGCATCACTTGTGTGGTCATCAGACAAAGACTCCTTAGTTTGTGGGTGAGTCGCAGACTCAGGCTCAGCCAGGCTGTGGTACAGGAACTTGGAGACAAGGCTCCTTTGCTGGAGGGCGCAACGGCTCTTATTTTTAGTAGACACACTCTTCTCCTGTAGACAATGCATATGATTAAGCTGTTAACACTTTAATTACTCGTGTCAAACACTCTCATCAAGCACCTGTAATACACTCACCTTGTCCCCGAGCGTGTGTCGGACATGATTGAAGAAAAATTGCCGAAGCCACGCCCACTCTGACTCTGAAGTGCAAAGGAGGTGCTTGTGAATGTCAAACTCATCGATGAGTAGTGTGTTCTCTACACAGTGTATCATCATGCTGACCTAAAACAACATATGACTCAAAGACAACAACAAACAACCAAACTCTTAAACTAGTCAGAGGAACAAACAGGTGTTACAAGTCCTAGCTAACCATAATAGCAGGCGGGTGTTCTAGTTCTAGATACTCACAGGTCCTTTGCTGTAAGGTATCTTGAGCAGTTTCTTTATATTTTCCGCGTCTGAGACAACATCTACTTCTCCTACACAGTCCGGGAACATGTGAGCCATCCGGAAACTGTAACAAGACATGCCTGGGTCACTGGTGCCTTTGATTAAGGCAGAGTTATCCACATTACTAAAACATGGGTCTCTCAGCAGTTTTGTGCTCTATGACAGAAGCCCCTAGGTTACTAGTGTAATACCTAGAAAAACCAGTGGAGTGGGTGGCCACTCGCTGCAGGCCGTACAGTCCAGCAGAGCTGCTGAGCCAGTTGGAAGGGGGCATGTTTAGGTCAGTGTTACAGCGCAGTCGGGAGAAGTTGGCAAGAGAATTGACACTCGAGTATTTGACAACTGCTGTGGACTTGACACCCTTGTTGGCCGCCTCCTCCTCATCCTCTGAGGTCTGGGGTCTTCCAGCACTGGAAGAAAGTCCAGAGAATGGCTGAAACAAGGGAATAAATACTGTACATATGTTAACCCAACTCATGCAAGGAATAATTGATATCTGTTATGTATTTTGTGTGTCTAGGGAGGAAAAATATCTATAGGTGTAATCATGAGATATGTTATCAACCAACAAAGAAGTTTAATAGGTCTACTTTGTTCAATTTGATTTAATGAAAGATAATGTCTGCTACCGGTTCTGTAAAAGGTTAGTACACATGACAAACATTTGAATATCTATAATAAGGACTAGGCTAAATCAAATAGGGGCCTAAATTACAACTTTGTTAAGTGTTGGACTTTTACTCATTTTCATTCTTGCACGCAGGCGCCTCAACATTCAATAATAATAATAATAATAATAATAATAATATTTAGCACCGCGTCTTACTACCCGTTCGGGTTATACGCTTTAAGTACTAATTACTCTATAGGATTAGGAATTGGGAAGGTTGAATTAGAGGAAGTGAACCCGCATTTACGTGGAGGGAGAGTGGAAAACCATTTGGGAAAAACCACCCCCAGTTTACCCGACCGACTCAACATTCAAACCAACTCACCTAAATAAATACTATATTTTCCCAATCCAACTTTTATTACAGTAGCCTTTACTTTTATCAGAAATGAAAAGTTAAGTTGGATTGAATTAGATGGTAATTCATAACATATACCATAAACAATTATTTCATTCACGTAAACCTATTTTATTTAATAACTATAGTTTGTTTACTGGATTACAAACTAATACAACCTAGTAAAAGCTGGGATTGGCATGTAAATGTGTTTATTTTTATTGGCCATTTAGAAAATAAAATTATTTATTATTATTATTATTATTATTATTATTATTATTATTATTATTATTATTTAGCACCGCGTCTTACTACCCATTCGGGTTATACGCTTTAAGTACTAATTACGCTAATGGATTAGGAATTGGGAAGATTAAATTAGAGGAAGGGAAGAAAATAAAATGTTTTAAGCTACCTTGTAGGCAGTAATGGTGTATTGCAAGGTTAATAGCCTGCTACCCAGGTATTAATGAGTATTATGAGAGTCGCCGGTGCAACAATAGCTTCCTAAGCGCTTTTAAAAGGGGGGTGGAGAGGTCTCCTCTTGGACCACACAGCGTACCGCCACTGATGGTACTGGAGGAAAATTAGGCTACTTGGTCCATGTTGGGTCACAAGGACAAATGGGGGTGTTTTTCTGATATTTAAAAAAATGTTAGTTGATTTGAGTAAGTTAAGGCTCGTTACTCTTGTCTCACCGGGCTTAGGCCAAGGATGTTCTCGGATCAACTCTTGGGAGTCAAGTTTGAAAATCATTTATTGACACCTCGTGTTGGCCACTCAGGTAATTGCCGCACGTCTAATTATTAAATAAAAAATTAGGCATGATAATTAATAGTAGAAAGAAGTGTAACCAATATGGCATTAATACAATATGGCAAAATAATTTTAGTCTGCACACAAATTAACTAACTATTTTATAAACAAAGCAAAGTATTTTAACATATTTACCTTTTATGTGTCATATATAGTCTATAACGTCATTTGTAAATATTATTATTGTGAAAATAGATTTTTCAAAAATAAATTATCATACTACATTCTCTCTTTCTCTTGCCTCATTTATAACAAACACCTTCCTCAATCGAAGCCACCAAGATACTAAAAAAATGTTAGTTATTAAATAATAAATAAAATAATAAGACTATTAGGAAAATGGTAAATCACAAATGAAAAGTAAAAACACTAACAAATATTTACACACTTAATTATTAGCACTTCAATATAGCACTGAAATATTGAAATATTTACACACTTAATTATTAGCACTTCAATATAGCACTGAAATATTGAAGTGTGTAAATGTGTGTTAGTGTTTTTACTTTTATTTGTGCATTTAATTACTACCTCTTCCTGAGGAAGATGCTATGATAGCATTAAAATATTGAAGTGTTTAAATATGTATTAGTGTTTTTACTTTTATTTGTGCTCTACCATTTTCCTAATATTCTATTATTTTATTTATTACTAAATGTTTTTGATCCATGCACTTTTTCATACATATAAGAATAAGAAAGGTTTATAGTAAATATTTTTTTAAGTTCTCATCTAACAATCCCTAAGATAATTTATTTTCATTGGATGCCTTATATGCATGTATTTCTACAAAGATAAAATTAATTTTATAAATTTAACAGTTTCTTGTATATTTTTATTTTTTAATACTTTAAAAGCAGCTATGTTTTTTAGCCAAATAATTTGATTGAAACATTTTGCTTTTCTATTGATGTCAGCAACAATACCTTTAGAGTCAAAGCTAGGGTTGTTTTATTGATGGTTTTGTGGTTTTTTGAAACACAGTTTAATCAAATCATCTAAATTAGCTTTAAATTTACATTATTTTCTGACTCAAAGTGATTAAATGGTAAGGTGGTATTACAAAAATTTGTTTTGTGTCCTTTTGATTTAACCAAGTGTTTCGAATGGATTTCAACAAATGAACTGAGTCAAATAATAGATAAATACCTTAACCTAAATTAGTCGGATTTTTTGAACTAGGTAACAAACTACCATTACACAATTTAGTAAACATGTTCTTGTTCACTCTATTATTGTCTAGATATTAATGCTAAAACATGATATCCACATAAAGTTAATGTTTTTATTACACACAGAGTTAATTGATAAAGTTCATTTGCAGTAAGAATTTAACCTGGTAAAGAGCTAGGCCTGCTATGTCTTTATTTTTTGACAGCAAAGATGATATCATTAACGTTTCACCTATATAGGAGAGTGATGGTTTTACATAAATGTTGTCAAGTAGGCCTATCTAATACATTTACAACTTTTTTATGATCAGCCAACATCTTAGCATTTTCAGACAAATTGGGCTATTTGATATGAGGCATTCTTGAACTCTTGAACTTCACGTGCTAAGTGATTGAGATAATTGTCTTAAATAGTCAGGATGAGGGAGTGTCAAAAAGTTAAGAGTTTTTAATTTGTTTATATGCCGCTGGATTACTAAAATAAACAAAACAGGCCCATATTAAAGTTTCCGGTGTGTATCTGGGTGATTTATCAACTGCCAAATTAATCTGGTCCCACAAAAATTTTATTTTAATGTTCAATGGAGAATTTTCTTCAGTCCCATTACAAAATTGTTTTAAAATTTCTGAGGCATGCTCATGAAAATTAATAGGCCTACTAAATTTAGTTGTGACATTCATAAAATTATAGTGTCATAAAAAAACAATAATATGATTATTAAAATTTCACAAAGTAATGTGAACATACCGAATTTAAAATGTTAATGGATTTTGGGTCCAGAAATATTAATTAACAGGTGGTACAAACTAGAATGTTTATTGAGTCATAAATGTTAGATGTATGGTAGATTGATTAATCAACTTTTCAAAATAATCAGGTTTCTGAATAGGTATTATTAAACGTGTCTGCTTTAATAGCCCTAATTTAAAATAGAGGGCAACCATTAAAAAGCTATGCGTCCACAATGGGGGTCGATTAAAGTGTTCTCAGCCTGCGATGTGCACCAATTAAAATGATACCGTTTAGTTAGCCAATATTTTCCCCATTATCAAGCACTAATTAATTTGATACAGATTTATAATGAGATAATGCCCTGTGTTATAACAATGTTTGGTTTTACGTTGGTGATGACGCGAGTATGCCTTACTGCGCACTTGCCCGCGGTTAATTGATCAGATTATTTCAGATAATTAGTCTTATTAAATAAACATGACTTTTAATAATACACAAATTTTATTTAGATGAGTTTACTTTCATGCTGAAGATATGATAAATAAAATAACTGTTTTTGTTAACTTTACAGATTACTTTTCTGTTGTTTATTTCTCTAATATATTTAATGCACGTTATGGATTTAAGTTATTGGCACTGTATTTCTGTGTTACTGCTTAATATATTACCGGCACTACTATTACCAAGTTCTGTGTATCACTACTACTTAATATTTCCGGCACTGCTTTTATGTGTTACTGCTTAATATATTTAATGTAAGCTATGGATTTAAGTTACTGGCACTATGTGTATTCATACGCAAATGTGGCTTATATATGACCTACCTCTTGCCTCTTGGACCCTTTGTCGACAGTATCAAAACCAACAAATATAAACAGTCTTGGCGGCAGGTGTTGTGAAGGCTAGCTTCCTATTGGTAGAGAGAGCCAGCGAGTCACAAGATTTTGTTAAATTCTACATAGTTGATCATTTAAAGAAAAAAAAGTTTTAATGGTGCAATACATTGACTTTATGAAAAGTACATGACTCTCCATGGATGAAGTATTAAAAGGATATTTCATATACAGTTTATTGAAGAAAAATACCTTCATTCATGACTTTTTAAATATATGAGAGGGGTCCAAAGCAGTATCATTACAATAGCCCTAATTTAAAATGGCGGGCAATATAAAATTTTTATCTCTAGTTGATGAAAAGAGAATAATAAAACAGTTGCCAGTCAAACACCTAACCAAAAAGGTGTCAACAATATAATGCTTCTGTCCTTAAACTCTAAGGCCATGAGAGTGATACATTAGCATCCTCAATGAAAATTTGGACAAGTTTATACTTATTCGTGTCCTTACTTATGCAAATGGCAAGGGTAAATTTCAAGGTAACAATACATAAAGCCCTCTCCGTAAAGTTTGGATCAACTTTAACTCTCTAAGGACTAGCTTGATACAAACTGCTAAGGACCACCAATCACAACAAAGTAAATCCGTGTGCGTGCATCTAAAGGAAAACACCAATGGCAGCAAAAAGATCTGTTGCTGGAGAAACAAATAGGCTAGCTAAAAAATAAGATGATAGTTTTACAAACAGATTTAACTATTTCATATGAATATATAATATATTTCTGAAAATTATCAACCCTGGAAGCAAATCATCTTGGAAATAGTTTTCTGAGAAATACCAAGTTATCAGAGAGAGAAAGAGAGAGAGTGGCATCACTTTGGTAGGTTAGACTTCTACTGCCTTACAGATTATGTCTACTTGCACAGCATAAAAATTTAGAATCGGTTAAAAACAATTAAATTTGTTTTAACTATACAAGGTTGGGTGGAATTAGCTGAAGGTTTTGAAACAGAAACTACACACACTCCCAATAGGCAGCGATGTCGCACTTGTGGGAGATGGTAAGACAGATCTTGGAGTTTAGTTTGTCATGAAGCGTTGGAGTGTGCGGGACTGTATTTCTGCAGTAGTTATTTATCAAAACCAGCTCCATCCTTGCTACTTAACAAGACTTCCGGTGACCGTTTAACCGAAGGGATGCACTATCATGCAACTCGAGCCTTCTCTGAGTTTGAAAATGGTGAGAAGGATCTGTCATGGATGAAAACAACCAGATAGACCAAAAGCTGTTTGAACAAAAGAAAATACTGCTTGAGTGTTAGATAGTAAAGCATGCTACTGCTCCAAATCTGTCAAGTCGATCTGTTAGATGGAAGATTAAGTATTTAAAATTCCATTCCTACAAAATTCATGTGGTTCATTTACTCACAAATCAACATAAAGAATAAAGAATCAATAGTTCTGATTAATTTGCCAAACGAAAACCTTGAAATGTTAAACAATTTTTTGCCTTCAGATGAAGCTCATTTTTACCTTGATGGAGCAGTCAATAAACAGAATTGCCACAACCTAGCTGCAGAAAACCCAGGGGATATTCATCAGCGTTCTTTGCATGGTGATAAAGTTATAGTACAGTGTGCTCTGTAATTTTTCTGCATAATTGGACCTTTTTCTTTAAGGGGATAATGGTCAAACAGTAACAGTCAATTATGTTAACAACATATTCCAATGCTACGGTATAGGATTTCTCAATTTGGAGATGTAAACTGGCCATCCTGTTCTCCTGACTTGTCACTGCCAAATTTTATTCTTTGGGGTCACTTGAAGGGTGTAGTGTGCAATACAATGCCAGCCACACTGAATTATCTGAAAATAAGCATTTCCGAAAAAATTCAAGACATGCAGGAGGATATGTTGCAGCAGGTGATGATGAGCTTCAATAATCGACTTCAGCAGTGTGTGCAGTCTAATGGAAACCATCAGAAGGCCATAGTGTAACTTAGGAAGAAGTAAAGAAAAAGGAATAAATGAAATATCCCTTCTTTGTAGTGTTGTTAAAACATAATAAAAATGTATAACAATTAGCCTATGTGTTTTTTACAATATTTCTCAAACATGTCAGGTATTTCTGCCCAATCCTGTATTATTTGAAAAAGCTCAACTCACCTAAGCTATGGGGACAAGGTAGGTACATGGAACATAAAATTGATGTCACAAAAATAACAAGTCAACTAGTTTTATACTCATTATTATGACAATTTTTCAACCCAGCTTAACCCAACTTTTTATTATTATGACACTTTCCCAGCCCAGCTTAGCCTAAACTTTCATTTGAAAAAATTAAATTTATAGTTATTATAGATACAATAAAATATCCAATGTAATAATTAAATGTCCGTGGTGATCATGTCATACAATGCCATCATCCGTTTTAGTGCATAGGATCACGGGTGAAACACCAATAACCAGTGGTTAACGTCATTCTGTTTTAGTGCACAAGGTCATGAGAGTAACGCAAAGCAGTACGGGAAAATTACACGTCTTCGTCGATACCGTATTTAAATCAAAAAAGTTATGTGGATTGTATTTTGTCGAGTTTTGTTTAAATGTAAGTTAGTATTCATTGAATGTATTAAAAATTTAAAAATCTTGATGTCATCCGATTCTACACAGGTCCATCATACTCTTATGTGCTTAAATAGTGAAGTGAATAAAATCTCCTAAAATTATAGCAAAACAATGATAAATAGCTTAAAACAGGACGGATAAAGCGTACCATCACCTTTAACCGGACGTGGTCTCTAACTTTCTCAATGTCCGGCACGGTCATATGATTAAGAATACGGGCTGTGCCAAAGAGATTTCAATTTCTAAGGACTAGGGCTGTATCCGAATAGTCAAGTACACTTGACTTGATGCAGTCTTGATGATTTCGCGGTTTTCATAGAGAAGACTGCATCAAACTATTCGAACAGCAACACACTTGGAATCACAGTGCTGCTTCCTACCGAATAATTTGTGCAAGTCAGTGCTCAACAGACGAAACGATAATACTAAAACAATTGCCAGTCAAACACCGCACCAACGCAACATAGCTCGTAACTTTTGTATCCATGGTTACCAACGCCACGAGAAAACTGCATCGGTCTAGTCCGCGACTATTCGGACAGATCTACACTTGGTCACGTGATTGCCAATGCAGCTATCAACGCCACGAGCCAACGCGACGTCGCATAAGTAGACTATTCGGATACAGCCTAGGTCTAAGAATGCAGAATTTACGAACTCTGTAGATCATGCTTTTTACACTCTCTACTCCCTCCTTCATATCTCCCCCTTCGATCTAGAACCATTGAAACTCCTCTTGAACATATTTATGGGCATTATTCTGTTAAATATACATCATTATTATAATGAATGAGTAAAGGAATCATTTTAGATGAGTTTCACAAGTCCAAGCCTTGACTCTATCCTGACTCTTAGCCATATGTTATGGATTACAACTTACTGTAAGCTCCCATGTTGATTTACTGAGTTTTTCTTCGTTCATTATTAAACTATTATTTAAAGCCTTGATTTATTGAATTATTATTCCACGCATTTTTTAATCAATGTTTCGGTCCATGCTCCATTTTATGGTTTATGTTTACAAATTTGATTGCTTGAATGAAACGTGAGGGCAGTAGACAATCAAAGAACTAATGTGACTTGCGATATCAAATTAGCTTCAGCTTCGATCACTATAGCGCTGTTTTAAAACTTTTATTTGGCATCAGGCTAAATGAATTGTAAAGGTATTTGAAACCCGTTTAAAATGTTTAGTAATGAGAGATAATATGGGATTAAAGAATTACTAAATGTGTAATGTTAAATAATTATAAAATATATTTTAGCTCGACATATTTATTTATTCTTAAATATTGTAAATTATAAATAAACCAGACAACATTTACTCTATAGTCTAGTGTCAGTCACAAATACCTCTAACCACTCCCAATTATGACTAGCATTAACAGATAGCCTGAAGTAAGTTTAGATACATAGAGCCGTAGTTAATACTACCAGTTGACAAAATGAAAACGGAGGACAATATATTGTGAAATCAGTTGAAGTGGATGACATTTGACCCAATAAACCTTACGGGATGGTTCTCCCTTGGAAAATCCTCAAACTAATTAGACAACAGATTACCAGCTTACAGGTCCTCATAGAGGTAAATAAATATCCGGGCAACTTCCAATTTTGAAGCTCCCTCCCCCATCCCCCAATATATTAAAAAATGAAGAAGTGTGAAAACAATGGTATAAAACTAATAACATATTTTGAATATTTACATATAATACAATAACAATTTAAACACATAAAACTAACATTGTGATACTTTGAAATAAATGTTCCACCTTTTATTTAACATTCGATTTTCTAAAACCAACATCTTAGTTCATTCTATAGCGTGTTTATTTACTTAGCTAAGGGTACCGGGTTTGATTCCCATCATGACTGAAGAATTTATCTTTGATGAAATTTGGGTTTATCCTTTCACAGTGTTAAATAAACGGCCGAGGACTGTATGTTGTGCCTGTTCTAGTCTTAAGTAAGATTGCAAGGCATATGATGCTTTGTTAGGCCTAACAAGCCGGTAATGGAAAAATGTGGCCAAAGGCTGGAAACCATAATAAACGTAAAAACATATTATTTTCTAGCTATTTTTGTGCAAATTCACAGATAAAACTGGGAAATAAAATGTTCTTGCAATATAATAGTTTATATTAAGACCCGTTTCAGAGCGATGTATATGCTGGTCTGCATCACCAACTAACGTAGCCTATACAGCCTCGTAAATACATCGCAGGAACGAGGAACTTGTTTTATTTTGTAAGGGAAGGATGTACATATTAGACCTGAATTTTTTGTTTTTTTACTTACTTTATTTTTTATCATTTGTGAACATATGCTTAAATGAGCTATTTCTTACACAGCCTAAAAATTGTGGTAATGCAGCGTTTTGACTTTTTATAAAAGAAGCTCTGACTTTTTATAAAAAGAGATCGAATTTTAAATTCTTTAAGACCAATTTAATATAAAAATATTTATAATCCAAAGCTTAATTATCGAGTAAATTATTATCTACTTAGAGGCTGTAACGCTAAAATCTCGCCCCTTGTTACTAGGGCTATCTCTGGACGGATCACTGAACTTTAGAGGAGTTGAGCCAAGAGTTGGTTAGGCCAATCACATCTGTTATTTCGCTCCGGCTAACACACAAGACATTCCTAAATCAGTCATCACTAAACAAAACAAGTCCAAACCAAAGGGTGTTTAAATAATTAATTAATTATGTACATTTCAATAAGCCAGACATTATAATGTATTTTATAAACCAAAGTTAACGTGAAACTGAGCTACCATTCGCTTATATAAAGTATGGGTGCTTGGTGTAAAAAAAATTAAGGATCGATACCCACTTCAGTAGTCGAACGGTCTAAGGCGTCACTCTCGTCTTAGACTGGCCTGCTGTTTGAATCCCAGTCGTGTCTATTGAGAGTGAATTTTCCTATAAAAAAATCCCACTTTCCCTCCATGTGAATGCGGGTAGACTACTTATAAAATTATTCCTTTCTCATCCCTAATCCATTAGAGTAATTATCATCTATGAGTATAACCTGAACAGCTAGTAAGACGCGGTGATATAAAATAAATTAGGGATTTAACTAACCATACCTAAAAATATTAGACCTAGTAAATCCCTAATGCTGCTTGAGCCCAGGTACATAAAGGGAGTGATTAGTACAAATAATTGGTCATACTTTTCGTGTACAAACCTTACCAATTTAGTAGTCTGGACACAATATTTAGCCATGTTATAGATTTTATTTTTGTAAGAATCTGAGTGTTCCGTGTATCTGTTATTAGAACTAACTATTTCGTGTGCCCGTTCTTCGCACGGTGCATCTTTAAAAAGCTTTATTTTTAATTATAATACCAAATTAACCAAAGTTAATGTATCCAAAAGATTATATAATTTTAAATATTTATTCTTTATTGGTTTAAATGATGTGACTAAACGTGAAAAATAGACAGCCTGACTAAAACATTATGTCAAAATAGGTATTTACTGTAGTCCAAAAATCTTTGCATAAAAGCGATCGTATTAGATGTATAAAGGTGCAAAATACATTATCATTAAACAAAATTTGTATAAAGAACATTGAAGTTAAAATAAACCAAATGAAAAAAATGGCCTTTTAGAGATAAATACTGGTCCCTGTAATTACCGGCCATATTTCGATTTTCTAATACACCAATCAGTTTTTTCTAATTGTTTGTGAAATCTTATACGCCTTAAATTATGGAACCAATTTCAAGTATTTTCTAATCATCTGGCATGGTCTTTGTAAACTACTTGCAAGTCTATCATATTCCTACAGCACCAAAAAGTGTTTTTTTTCCCTACGGGGTTGGAAATTTAAATCCCCCCACTTCCACTCCCAACCCAATTCTCTGACCCTGGTTTTTAAATTTTAAAATATCAGATGCTTCTGGTTGTTTTGTGTTGTCACTATATCTTTAAGTAAATATTTCACTTTTATACCATAAGTCGAAATGTTGTATTATATTAGCTTTAAAATTTTCAGAGATGACGCTCATCTTCCCATTTTCCGATCTTTCGTTTTGAAATTTAGTTTATTTTCATAATATTTGAGGCTTAGTTTATAACAGGCTGACAAATTTAAATCTTTAACCATAATGAGTAGTTTTTAATATAAATTTTTGAAATACCCTCCTATGATGTTATTTGCCACCCTACCTTATATTTCCTTATTTTTTCTACTTTTGTGAACAATTTCTAATTTATTTTCCCATTTAATTTCGCGTGAAATTTTCGAAGCTCGCCAGCTGGTTGCCAGCCTGACTAATGACAATGTTTACATATATTAAATTAAGTAAAAGGACGGAAGGAACAACGTAAAACATTGTTTTAAATAATTTAAATAAGTAATTTTGATTTAAGGAAGAACACTTACCTTTTATTAAGCATATTAATTATCCTTTTAAGAAGTGTGATCGACTCTGTGTTGATTTTGAAGGTCGGCCATGTTTTTTTAACGCATGGGCAGTGCTATCAAACGAGTGAGTAGTGAACCTCGTGATTTGAAAGGGAAGAAGGAAGGAAGAAAAAACGAGCGCGATTTTTAATTTTGACAGAAGGAAATATACATTTAATTCATTATAAAAACATTATTCATATTCAATTGGCTATATTTAAATACTTATATTAAACCTACATTTCATTTTTATTTTATCACTAGTCTATAGCCAACAATTCATTTTCGTTTTTATTTATGTATAGTTTCTTTTCTCTTTGGACTTGGAATAAAACATTTTTAAATTTGAATAAAGATTGGAAGGTTTTTAAAATAGCAGTGAGGAGTTCTTCCTGGTTGGTGGTCCAAGATGGAGCCAAATGGATGTGGGCTCCCAATTTAAATTATTTTATATCGATTCAAAAGTGGAAGATTAAAGGGAAAATAGTAAAAAGGGGAAGCTAAGAGTGTGTGTGAGAACTACAATATTTATGCTCAAGTAAATTGTGGAAGAATTCGAAGTGAAACACATTTATGAAGATGGTGTTTCAGTATGGACTAATTATACATGGGTGAGGTCAAACCAACTCTTCAACTTTTGATTGTTGTAACCATTTATTTTCTCTTTCCTAAATAAGTCAGAACTTATTTACTTCCAGAAGAACAAACTAATACAACAAAATAATTAACATTATATTTTATGTCTAATTATTGATTTTACATATATTTTTTTTCTCTTCCTTTGGTTTCAACAATACTGTGCTATACCTTGTAAATTTAGAATTATAATTAACCGGAATTCCATAGGTAGGATTTGGAGGTGGACAAAAGGGAAACAACAATAAATTCACAAAAGTGCCAACAATGGTTATTTCATACATTCATTTTTATTTGTAGCCTAAATTATATTTTTCTTCAACAATCAATTTTTTTTATCTATATTGGTCATGGTTTTTTAAGCTTTAAGTTCACCCAGAGGTCCCGAGGTTGAGAGTCGTCGTGCCACTGAGTGGATAGCCGAGGTAAAGTTTTTTTTGGACTATTATTTTCCCCCTAGTTACTAGGGGTGGCGCCCAACAAAAACACAAGTATATAGGTAAAGAGAATACACAGATTTCTCTTACACTGTTTTGAATGAACAGAGGTTAAAAAAATTTATATGTTTCCGGTCAAAAGATTATATATTATTATTTTTATTATTAGTATACTGTAAAAAAAAATTCATTACACTCCACATATTAAACAAAAACTAATTAAAAAATATCAATATTTACCAACTATTTGGGTATTTGGTACTACATTTCTGACAATTCTTTACCATCGTAACTAAAAGCTTTGTTTTCTGTCTACTCCCTCCTTACTATTACCCAGAGTTCCATTTTAAATTTTAAACTATCAGATTGTATAGTATGGTACAGTTATATACAGTTATATATCATAGTGGTAAGTAAGTGTTTCAATTAGTTTTGAAATTGTGGGATACATCCTCCCTCATTTCGCTGACTCCAACTTTGAAATTTAAGTTTTTAGAACTTATTTGTATATCTAGAGTAGTACTTCTACATGTTTGCCAAATATTATTGTTCTACCTCACCTAAAGTTATTTGTATATTGATAGACCCCACACCACTATTTCCCGGGGAAATATTTTTAGATTTCCCTTATATAAACTTTTCTGGCATGGGGTAAAAAAGAGCAAAAGAATATTTAAAACGTTATAACTTATCAATTTGTTTTAAAAATAAGGTTAAAGAAGGTAAATAAAACGGATAAAAGGTGTAAAACATTTTAAAGGTTAAAAGTGCAGACGGGGTAATAAACCAATAAAGGACCAATAGTAAAAGAGGATTTTATTTTAGGATAAAAATATTAAAATTTGTTAAAAGTACCGTACAAAAGAGGCAGAAAGAGTAAAAAGGTTAAAAAAGCAGATCTAAAACTCACCCTTTTTGATTAGATTAACTTTTTATCATTTTGCACTTATTACACATTTTTACATAAAAATTTTAGTTTTTCATTCATTAAATCAACATCCAAATTATTAAATATATCGAAGAATCAACTTATCCAGGTGGTCCTGAACAATTTTAGTTTATTTTTAGCCTAAATCAGTTTACAAAAAGTTCATTGTCAAGCGGTACTTGTGACAGGAGTCACGCTAACGCTAACCTTGATAAATTGTGAAAATCCATCTTGCACGCAAATTGACTGAAACTGATAGGATTTTTAATTAATTTCCTCAGATGCCTTTAAAGTTTTGCTGTAAGTTTCATCGAAGAAAGTATCATCAAACGCTGTGCTCGATAAATGTTCATAAGAGTCTAGAGATTCAATTGAGAATGTTAAAATTCTTTGATGATCCTGATCAGTGGCGAAGGAACCTTATTTGTGTAGAGGATGGGGGCAAGAAAAAAAAAATGTGGAGGAGGGCTTGATTTCCCACCCATCCCGACAAATGTTTGAAAATGTCCCTAAAAGCTATTTGGAGTGATCCTAATCACAATTTTTGAATATAGAATTGTTTTTATTAGTAGTCTTCTCCAGAATTTTTTTGAAATTTGAATGCTTCTACAGGTTATCTGGAGTGGTCTTCCTTCAGCAAATGTTTGAAATTAGATGCCTTTAGAAGGTATTTTGAGTAGTTCTCATATTGAATTTTAAAAAAACAACAGATTCCTTTAAAATCTATTTAAAGCTATCCTCCCCTGGACATATTTGAAATTTGGATACCCCTTGAAACAATTTAGAGTGATCTTGACCTTATGTTTTTACGACAGCTAGATGCAACTAGAAGATTTTAAAGTGGTTTTCTCCAGCAGTTTTATAAACATACTCTATATATTTAGATGCTATTTGGAATTATACTCGCCTTGATATTTTTTTAAAATTAGATACTTTTAGAAGCTATTGGTATTTGTTAATGTCTGATTTAATATATATATATATATTTGCATCTATAATCTTTTTGCACCCATCCCAGAACATTTTTCAAATTCGATACCTCTATAAACTATTTAGAGTGGACCTTTACCTGGCACAAAAAAAAATTGAGAACCCTTAGAAGCTATTTGCAGTTTGATGCAAGTTTTTCAGCTTCGATTTCAAGATTAACAGAAGGTGTGAAATTCATCTAATTTATTCTGGAAGAGGCCATAACTTCCCCTATACCCTACTCCCCGCTTTTCTATTACTAATTTGTCGTGGTCCTTAGCTACATTTTCAGAAATTATACTCTTTTAAAAGCTCTTTAGAGTAGTCCTCTCTCCAACATTTTTTAAAGTATTGATTCTCCTAGAAGGTATTTGAAGTATTTCACCTCAGGGAAATTTTAAATTTGTTGATGCCTATAGAGTCTATAAGCCAATTTAAAAAGTTCACACCTAGAAATTTAAAAAAATAATTAGATTTCCTAAACGCTATTTGAAGGGGTCTTCCCCTTAAAATCTTTTAAATTTTGTTCTTTCTAGATTTTATTTAGATTACCCCTCGCCTGATTTATTCTAGAAAATGATATACCTTTAAAATCTATTTGAAGTGGTCTTCACTCGGTAATATTTTGAAAATTGGATCTGCTTAGAAGCTATTTGAAATGTCCTTCCTCTGTATTTTTTAAGTAGATACCTCGATCAGATGTTTTAAGTGATATTCTACTTAAAAAAAAAAAGCTTTCAAATATTATTAGTAGTGCTTATCGCAAGAAAATTCTTTAAAATTACAACAATCTAAAATCTATCTGGAGTGGCCCTTCCCTAGATTTATTTATTTAGATGACCCTAGAAGCTATTTTGTGTGCTCCTCGACTGAATTGTTTCTTACAGTTACACGATTCTAGAAGCTATTTGGAGTGGTCGTCTCCAGTTTATTTTTGAAAATTGAATGCAGCTAGAAATCATTTGGAGCTTTAATTAAGTAAATCTTTTAGCTTAATATTTAATACAGTTGGGGTGTTTGAAATGTATCTAGGAGATAGTAAATTCTTTTCATGGGGTTAACTTGTTCCATGGGCAGTGCTTCCCTTACCCCTCAGTTTCACCACCACTGACCATGAGTATTTTCATAAGAATATATTTCCATTTAGCTTTGATTTATGGAAGCTTATTAGAGTAGTCCACTCCTGGGTTATTTTTAATTCCATATCTTTATATTTTATTAGGAGTGATCAAATCAGAAGCCTGTAGAAGTTATTAACGCTATTTTTAAATTGTAATAAGAATTATATGCATCCTTCTCACACTAAGTAATTATTTCTTACATTTGTGTGTGTGTGTGCGCGCGTGCGCGCGCGCCTGCCTGCCTGCTCGAACGCAATATTTGAATTAACAAAAGGGGGGCCTACCCGGGCCGTTTTGTGGACAAACCTATTGAAAAAAAAGAAAGTTTTAAAATGTATTTGAAATTGTAAAAGTGTGACTAAACTAACCAAGAAGTTTGTAGTTGAGAAAGTTACAGTGACTGAAAAAAAATTATTCTAAAATATAATTATCTAGTTCCTAAACATTGATTGAATCTCTAAATATTTGTCCAACATTGAAAGAGTAATTGTTTTCCAAGCTTGGTAGGGCACTTTTTTTGTTTCTAGCTCAAGAAAGGGGGAAAGGAATACCAATAAATGGCCCCCTGATCAGATTATTCTGAATTTAGGACTACCAGAGTTTTAATCAATTTGGTTGAAGTCATTCAAAGTGTATTTAGGTTTGGCCTATGATGTTTATGTTAGTTGGATTAAGTTTAGATAAGTTCACTAACAGGAAATAAATGAATTGAAAGAATATTTTTCTATGAACAAAATATAAATAAATAAAAGGTAAACACAGAATTCCTTTGAAAATTATTAAAAATAGATGTTTATTTTATTTTAATATCTAGTAAAGAGCCAAGAATTTGTTTAATTTCTTCCAAAAAAATCTTATTGATAAAGTATTTTCTTATTATTTTGTTGCTCAAATTTTAGTACAATTTTTATTCATAAAGTTTTAATATTGGACATACTCTAGTAAAAGGTATATGATATATATTTTTATATATATGGCCGACTATTTATATTAAAATTCAATATTTTATGATCCCTAAAAACAATAAAACAATGTATATAGTAGTTATGTTGACAATTTAAACCTAATAACATACAAATGTCTATGCTATTGTAAATGTGCTGAATGAACGACTCTTAAATCAATTATATTTTTAAAAAAAAACATATATCTTCTGATTTATTATGTAAAACAATTCCAATATACACACACCGTGTGTATATTCATTTCCAATATAGCTATCGTATAATTTTGCCATAAGTAAACGAGCTTTAAATTAATTTATTTTAGAAAAATCAACATAGATTATTGTATATAGTATAAAATATACCAATTTAAAAAAATCAGTGAGATCATTTTGAAAAACAATTTCCCAGCAAACTAAGCCCTATCTTTAAATGCTTATTTTTTTAAAATAAAATCAATCATATTGAAGTACATATCACGCAAAAAAAACTACTCTGATTCTCATTTTAAACCAGTTTTAAAAGATAGCAGTGTTATTTGTCGTTTCAAACAATTCCGATACCATTTTTAAACACAATCGGTGGATCCTATTTTTGAAATATTTCAATTTTATAAAAAAATATTAATCTGTATACCATCCCTAATTTGGGGGCTAAAGACAAAATAAAAAATTGGATAAAATCCATAGAACCATTTAAGCTCTATTCTTTAGGGTGGACAGACAGACCTAATTGTAAAATACACTTTTATGTGTTTAGAATAACATAAAACGTAGATTCAGCATAATCCCGAAGCCGAAAATATTCATAATCATTTTATCACAATACTGTTTTTATTTATAATAAAGTCAAAACCACTGTGTTTTACTACAGTTCATGATTAGGAAAGAAGATGTTATAATTCGTCTGTAAATTTTCCCGCATTTTCATGGAAGAGAAGAGGGAAACTATTTAGAAAAAACACCCTCAATCACTCAACCAATATTCAAGCCCCAGCCTCCACAGCACCCAGTTACGTATTCTGAGAAAAATTAATAGTTATGCTGTACTCTTAAAGTACCAACGGAGATTTGGTGGCCGAGGACCCTCTATCACAGTTGTCCAAGAACATCAAGGGATTATTTCAAGGGATATATTTGAAGATGTGTTCACATAGAAAAGTGGCTTTCGAAAATGTATTATTTCCCTTTAACTGTATACTATCTTAGGAAATTTTGAGCAACCACTCCCAAATTCTCTATTCTTTTATTTATCCATAACGATGATTACCATCCACTCAAAATTTAATAAAAGTAACTCCATGGTGTCCGCCCTAATTCAGGATATACATACCGAGGGGCTACCAAACTGTTTGGCGAATTAGTGCCAACTGTTACGAATGAAGGGTGTCATGTGGTCAGAACAATGATGACTCCAGCCATTAAGCTCGGCTTTCTATACAGGAGCCCCTACTACTTTATTCGAGTAGCTCCTTATTTATCCACTCTAGGCTGAATCCAACCTATTCCAGACCCACTGCTTACCATATAATCTGCACGCGCCAGGAATAAAACCCGGGAACTCTGGGTCCGTAGCCAGAACCTATGACCACTAGACCACATAGGTGGTCCTCAAATTATAATGATATCTACAGGGTTAGAAATTTAAGTAAATATTAATGTCGGGGCTAAGAGTGGTATGGGCACATTTCTGAATGCATAAGAGAGACAGATCCTATTCAATTAGCCTAGTGTAATTAAAAGCACACAGTTATCAATACTCAAAACCAACAATCATAATAAGAGTAAAATGAAGGGATACATAGACCAAGTATCCATCAGATCTTGGTGAGAGGGAATCAGATGGATTGTCCAGCTCATGTTGCAATTAAAACTATTTTATAAATCCTAACATATCTCACAATGCTGCTTGGAAACAAATATCTCCCAACTTGAGAATTTATGCTCCAGAAGCTATTTAGATGCGTAAGCTCTGACTAACATAGGGGAGATTATTTCGAACTATTAATACTCTATCGCTACGTCATTGATTTTTTGCTAAGATATTTACACATATCTTTTGCTGTAAGCGAGGGTGCACCCAAGGGGGAGAGGGTCAGAAAGGGTTTTAACCCCATTCACCCTCTTTCCCCAACACCACAAATAATGTTAATAGAAATTTAAATAATATTAAGTATAACTATCATTGAAGATGTGTCGAATGTGTATGCTACATATTAAGACCAGGATTCAGACTTAAGCTTAATATTCAAAATGTTTACTATTACACACAAAATTACCAATTGAAAAAACATACAATTAATAGCTTCGTTACCATTTGTATTATTTATATTACTTAATTACTATAAAACTACTCAAAATTATTTTTAAAAAAAGCATTTAATATTCATAAATATTTTCGGCCTTCAAAGCTTAGGAGGCTGTGCAACATCAAACCCGCTCTCTCCATCAAAATGTAATTCTTGCTACAGCCTTGATTGAATGCCACCCCTCAAAGTAAATGGCTAGGTGAGTCACTGATTAAGTAGATTATAGGAAAATATATTTTATTTGACTTTTTCCTTCTAAAACATCTTGAAATGGTGAACTCATCCTCCTGACTTTTGGGATTCTTTGATGTATAATTATATTAAAACACAATGTTTAAAAAGTCGTTAATATAAATCAAAAACTAAAAGAACATTATTAAAACTCCACGATTCTTTCTAATAAATAAAAACAAGAATTACCGCCAACAACGGTTAAAGTATCCCCTCTTCCCCACTCTAGCAGTGCTGAAATGCCTAAATTTTAAAGAATGGTTAAATGTGTTTGCCACATACATGATAATAGATGTGACTAGAATACCTTAACATAAATCAATTTATTTAATTAGTGTATAATTTAAAGCTTGTTAAGTATACTATTATTTTATATTAATTATATATTTATTTTTACTTAAACTATACTAAACTAGATTAATAAATAAACATTGTGATCTTGGATCTTTTTTAAATAGTTGAAACAATGCTTAGCCTGCTTCACAGGAACAGCAAGACCTGACGACTCTCTTTCAAAGGGAAAGAAAAGATCCATAATCCCAGTGCTGCAGGGCTGTTAAAACCCGATCTCATTGGCGAATTACTTGTGGGCGAGCTGAAAGGAATGTGTTCCCACCTCTCAGACATTGAGCAAGGTCATTAAAGCCTCCCTAGCGTGCCTTGTGTTTTTCAAATAGCAAGCACTGGGTTTCCTATTGTGCAAAGTAGAATCTTTTGGAATAAGAATTACTTAAAACACAATATTCTTGGAATATAAACCAATATTAATTTTAAAATTAATAATTCATTACATGTACATTTATTAACAATTTAAACTTTAGTGTTTACACAGTTCACACAGACAGCATTGAATTAAACAAAAAACTAGTCCATATGATTTTGGGTATGCGGTGCAAGATTAGCATACCCAGAGAATACGCCACTGCCAGCACCAGAAAACCAGGCTAAATGAGCTTGATACGTGTCCACAAATGCTTATTTACAAGAAAGGGGTCACATCTTTCTTTTAAAAAAAATTTAAGCCATTCTAGTGCACATAAATAGGATTATAATTTGGATGAACATTGAAGGGGAAAAAAATCGATATCCCTACTAATAAAGTAACATAGATGAAAAAAGAACATTATCTGATAACTTCGATGTTATAGAACCAAAAACATCGGTAATAATTTTTAAACCAATTGAAACTGTAATTGAAGTATATTTGTAATAAATGTATTAAACCCCTTTGTATTAATTAAAAAAATTGCATTTAAAACTAATAATAAAAAATTACTATTTATAAAACAAACACATAAACATATTGCTATCTAATGTTCATTGTAGGCCTATATCCCTACTGGACTCTATGAAAGCATGTCCCATTTTAGATTGATCCCACCAGTCGATCTCGTTGTAACTGAACCAACTGTTTAGGTAAAAAGCTACACTAGTTAATAATATTTAGCACCGCGTCTTACTATCCGTTCGGGTTTTACGCTTTAAGCACTAATTACTCTAATGGATTAGGAATTGGGAAGGTTGATATTAGAGGAAGTGAACCCGCATTTGCGTGGAGGGAGAGTGAAAAACCATTTAGGAAAAACCACCCCTAGTTCACCCGACCGAGATTTGAACCTTGATCTCCCCGTCCTCAGCGGTCGAACTCAACACGACAAGCGCGTTAGCCAACTACGCCACTGAGGTGGGTGCTACACTAGTTAATGTAGTAATAAAACTATTGACTGAATTTGCTATTTTTATGAGTAGTTTTTCTTAGCACCGCATCTACTACCTGTACGGGTTATATACCAACGTAGACCTACTAAATTACCCTAATGTGTGAGCAAAAGAGTGGAAAATAATTTAGGATAAACTACTCTCAATACACCTGACAGGAATCAAGGCATGATCTCACCACCTTGGCAGTCTAATATATTGCGAGAGTGATGCCTTAAACCATGCGGCTAGTGAATCGGGTATTAATAACTAAAGGTATTTTCATATATCATCAATTCTTCTAAAATGCATTCCATAATTAAAACCTTAAAGTAAAAAATAGATAGTTAAAGTAAAATTTTAAATGTGTTAGGTACAAAAAAAAAGTAGCCTTATGTCTTCTTTGGTGCTGACTGACAGCTCACAGCTGACAGATAAAAGCTTTGAAAAGTTACCAGACCGAAATATGTATCTCTACACCGAACCATATGATCTACAAAAACATGTGTTTAGCAGCTGTCACTCCTGACGGTCAAAATTTAGGTATTATACCTAAATGTTGACTGTCGGAAGTCAGCTGTGAGCTGTCAGTCAGCACCAAAGAAGCCATGGGGCTACTGTACCTACAAAAAATAATAAAATGCAACATTTAAACTATTAGCATCCATAGTGGTCTGAAAATTGGAGGTTAGAACTCAAGAAGCTTATCTGCACTTGAGATCAAGCTATTTATGTATTTTCTTCCTCGGGGGAGATAATGACTCGTAAATACCTGGCTAGCTACCTTCCTCACCTAACTTGGACAAAGGGGGAGATTTAGGGAATGATTGACACTCAAGGACCCCCACCTAAACAGATTTTACTCCTTCCCTACCAGTTTACAGAGTTTAGGCTCCCCCCACGCCCGAGATGATTTTTTTTTCTTCTTCATAGCCTTCATCTTTGATTTCATCGTCTCGTGAAATAGAGCCTTAAGCATTGTGAAGCTATTTAAACGATCTTGTTCAGTTGTTAAACAGTAGTAATTCTTGGCCTGTTTCAGCACATTAAATGACCAGTCACCCGAAGCTATTAATGTGTGTAGACTCAGAAAAATCCTCAACACAACAATGGCATTAGAAAACACATCAGAAAGTCTAAGTTGGAGTATTTATTGAAGTAATGCATTTGGCTTACAATTCAGTTAATAGTTGAATAAATGTTTTCACTTTAGAAAAACCACCTCATCAAATAGATTCAGTGATATTTCTTTTACGTACTTACTTTGGAATTGTTTTGTTGATGAACATAGATCTGCAATACTGAGGTCAATAAATTTCCAGATAAAATCATATAGGCTACAAATTATTTTGAGTGACTCAAACCACCTTATCAGACCTGGTATTATGGAGTCAACAATGGCAAAGAATACATTGATTCTATAATGTTTCATATTGCTCTTGCTCAACATTAAAATTATTACAAAGCTTGCGGTAGCAACTGCATGTAAAATTAGATGATGAACCAATATTTTGACTCTGCACTACCAATTTGGACTCATTCAATATTGCATCCCATTGTTCGCAAACCTGTTGAATGCCAGCCATGAGGCTTTCAAAGTTAGTCCTTTCAACATCAAGTTGACAGTGAACAAGTGGCAAGTGAACCCTAACTAGATTGAACACAATAACTATCAAGGGGGAGGGGGGTTCAATATATACAAAATAATAACCAGGAATGAGTGATAGGATTGAGTCGTTTAGTTACAAAATATTGAATACCTGGGTGCACCAAGTGTACCCAGACATGCAACCCACCCTGATTTCGGAAAGAACCAGACGGCCAGCCTCAAGGGGGAAAAAAATCTCTTAATTAATCTCTTATAATTTATGAATCATCCAAACACCAAAATTTAAAGTTGAGAAGTGATATACCTAAGGGTATTGATTAAATATAAGTTAATAAATAAAATTGAGAAGTCCGTGAGATTGTTTATTAAGTTAGATATTAATTTAATATAAGAAGAATCATCTACCAGATAATTCCAAAACATTAATAAAATGGAAATCCTCTATGATCACCTTAGAACAACAGTTTAACACAATATGGAGAATTTATCAATGAAAAGTTTCAATCTACAGCAAAAATATTCTCTGTAAATCT
Organism: Timema shepardi; assembly: GCA_902151425.1. Taxonomy (NCBI): domain Eukaryota; kingdom Metazoa; phylum Arthropoda; class Insecta; order Phasmatodea; family Timematidae; genus Timema; species Timema shepardi. The sequence continues at coordinate 54,371 of CABFVX010001500.1, read as the reverse complement.
TTTTAAAAAAACGTCATGACATTTACCAAATGTCTCCTAAGACTCTAACGTAAATAACCAACGTTCACTTCATATTACCCATTTCAAAAGTTCTCATCTTCCCTTCTTAATTTGCCATGATACACAAAATTTATCTAAACTTCAAACAATATTTCATTCTGATCCAATAATAATTTACGATAAACAGGCCAATATTTTCATAAATAAAAATACAAATAATGCCTATACATTTTAGTATCAAACCTAACACCAACAAAGAAAACATTAATAATCATAATATAAACATTTCAATAATCAAAGTCAATATCTGACTTCTGTCCATGTGACGCATTACTAGCGTTAAACAAAAAATAAAGTATAATTTCTTAACTACCATCTTAGTATATTAATCTAATTTAAAGAACAATAGACATTGTCTAACGTTATCAGGGCCCAAAATTTGACACGTTTGTAAAAGGTAAACAACTTATATAGTTACTCAAAACACTAAAGATAATTAAATTTTATCTTTCTAAAAAAATTATCCTTAGATAATATAAAAACGATCTGAAGCCTCCACTTCTTCTACAAGACCTTACTCATGTCCATGAGTGGACATTTTATACATTAAAATAAGCTAAACAAAAACTAACATCTGCCAAAATTGAATTTAGAAGAATAATACATTATTATGCCGAATTAGAATTTCTGCTTCTTACAATATGTCAATTATGAACTCACCCTTAGCCTCGTCCTACTATCCCCAAATAATGTCCAAGAGTGCTCTTTACTTTTCACTGCAGGTCTTTTATATGATTTTACACAACACACGGAACTTTGTGTCAAGGTCAACAGGGGGGAAGGGGGGGGTTGAACTAAATAGAAACAAACAAGGGGAAGGATCCACACGTGACTCCACGCTTCTACTATCTTCTCGAACAATTAAAATCTTTGGAGTTTTGGGACGGGAGTCATCTCTTCTCTTCTCAAGTCCTTTGCTTGAGCTCACACTTCGACGCTAAGATGGGGCCATTTTATTTGCTCATGGTGTGTTGTTGTGCTCGGGACGGTCATGTCGCTCGCTGGTTCCGCACTCACAGCATCGGTTAAAAGGGGTAATTCGATAGTTTGGGTGTTTTGTTATATCTTCACTTGTAGCTAATGCTACAGTTGCTATTCCCTGATATATATTTTATTGAATAATTGTAACCTTGCAGCCTTATCACCCACCCACCTCTCGAGTCTTGGACATGGCTTTGCCTGAGGTGAGAAAAGAAATTCCAGTGTTGTGTGGTCTGTGATTTATTCCACCTCCCCCCCTTAAATGTAATAATGAAATCTCTCACATGCCCATACAAGCCCTAATGCCTCCTTGTCAATATGGCTGTATTTTCTATCGACACAACTGAGGGAACGGTTGGCTAATTCTATTAGTCTGGGAGTTCCTCCTTGATGTTAGAGAAGAATGACCCAAGCCCATAAGCAATATTATGGTTTTACATTCTTGTTGGAAGAACCATAGTGTTTTTGTTAGCTATAATTTCATATTTCTAAATGCCTTATCTCGTTCCGCCACCCATGTAAACGTCTTATCTTTCCGTAGAAATTATTTAGAGGCTCACACTTGGTAGCAAAATTTGGTATAATTTTGGCGCGATGATAACCTATCAGATATAGGAAGTTTCTAAGATCTTACCTGGTTCTTGACATTCTACATGTCCCACTGATTCAATCTTACTTGTTACCGATTGTATGCCCATTCTAAATCCTCTATGACCTATAAAATCAACTTCTGGTTGACCCCATACATATTTTCCTTTATTAAGTGAAATTCCCCTTTCTTCTAATACTGACAACAACTTGTTTAAGCGATAATCATACTTTTTTTTTTGTCTTTTCCATACACTAGTAAGCATCAATATACACTTCAACTTCTTTACAGGATTAGAGTCTTTGTTCCATTGTTTTATGGAACACTTCTAGTGCAGATTTCAGGCCAAAAAATAGCCTCTTGTATCTATATAGTCCAAGAGGCGTAGTTATGTATTTCGATGATCCGTCCAACTCAATTTGGCGAAAAGCGGATTTTAACTCCAACTTTTAAAACACTTTACTACCACATCTACTAGGCACTATTTCTGTGATTGTAGGTATTGGGTGGATCTCCCTCTGGACCACCTGGTTAGCAGCCCTCATATCAATACAAAGTTTTATTTCCCCAGTGGGTTTTATGCTGCACACAATTGGTGATACCCTCTTTGTTGGCTCATTGACCTTTTCTATAATTTCTATTTCCACATATTCTTGTAATTTCTTTTTGATCCTTGAAGTTAAATGCCTTGGTGTTCTTTTTGATCCACACGCTATTGTAACCACACTCTCGTCTATTCCTAACTTAAGCTTGTGTCCATTAATTTTACATATAGTTTCTTTTAGCACTGATGGCTATATCTTTTTCACAATTTCCATTGCATCACTTTCAATAACTACATTCAATGGGTAAGTACCCTAGCTTCAATAACCCTAACTTTCTGGCATTATTTTTCCTAGTATTGGTTTTCCTTCACGTCCTACAATGTAAAAACAACTTTCCTGTAATTGTTTTCCTGCCTCTAGTGTCATATTTGTAATAAATCTACACATGTAATGGTTTAATACGCATACATCACAACATACGCATATATTGCTCTATTCGATATTTCACAGTGACCTTTTGTTTTCCTCTTTTTAAGCATTTACCATTTCCCGTCATCAAGTATGTTGGGTGAAACACCCAAGTCTTTCATAAGTTTAGTTTTAACTCTCCAAAGTTTATCTGTTATTATGTCAACCTCGCTATTTTTACAGTTATTCTTGAAGGCATACTCTTATTCACTGCTTTCATTGTATTTTATTCTTCTTTTTCCTTCCCTTACGTTCTCCCTCATACTTGTTCTTGTGTTTGGTTTTACAGCATTTTGCATAATGACCCTTGATATTACATTTTAACAAGTCTTGTTTCCGACGGCAAATCTCATGCCAGGCCAAATGGCTTGTAGATCCACAACGATTACAGGTTTTTTAATTGCAACTTCCGCAACTGATTCATTTAATTGTGTAGCTGATGAACATTCCATGGTCTTGGCTTGGTGTTCTTATTGTTCTAATGTACGAGCTATTTGTGAAACTGTTTTTAATATAAATGTATCCCCTCCATTTAGGAGAAGCCTACGTAGTTACGATGATAATCACTTTTATATGACTTGGTCGATTATGGTATTTTCTTCAAATTCTCCTAAATTGTAGTTTACATTTTGTGTTTTAAGTCTATTCAGATATGGTCCTAACGGTTCTCCTACTTTATGAACCATATTTCTAAACTTATAACGTTCAAATGTGTATCTCCTTGAAGGCAAAAAGTGAGTGCCACGCCTGATGAAGTAATTGTACTTTATTTTTCTCATCTTATTTGATGTTTTTGGCCACCAAAAATATCTTAAGCAAACGTAGCCATATATATATGTGTGCGTGTGTTTAACCCGTAGCTGCTAGTACTAGTACTGAGATATATGGTTTGTGACTAGACGAGTAGTAAAGGTGCTGACTTATCTCTTATCTAATATTGGTTTTGTCGCCAGTGTAAGGTTCTACTTCCATCTTGCTTGGCTATCATAGATAAGAGATAAATCAGCTACTTTACTACTCATCTAGTCACAGACCATATATCTCATTCCCAGCAAATTACGGGTTAGACACTACAGCACGAAATATTCCAGCTATCAGGTTTAAGGTTAAATTATTCTGTTTTATAAGGAAATTAAGTTTTAGCAAATGGTACAACTCCACGAATACGTGTTAAAAGTACCCGATTGAAAATGGTGGTTTCATCGGCTAAATACATCAAATCCTCAATATCCAATTCTTCAGGATGGAAAAGTCTGATTACATTCACGGTTCTTTTATTGGCTTGGATTTCCGGATTTTCGTCTCGATTATTTGCAGTCATTCGTTTCGAGAGTATCATTCACGAATTTGATCCATGGTGAGTTGTTCTTGCCGGGATATACCGACATATGCTCCGAGTAGGTTTAAACTATATAAACACATCGAATAAGTTAATAAATTGTGAAGACTTTTTTTTATCTTTCAGGGATATATAAATGACCAAAACTAAATCAATTTCCTCGTCTTTTGACGCTTGAGCTTGGTGGTAGTGTCCGCCTATAGAGCGATGGGCATCAGACTAAATTCCCGGCATTGAAAAAACATAAGTTGGAAACTAAACTTTCACTGTTGGGAATTTAAAATCGTGGTAATGGTTGGTTTGTCTTTTATATGATGAAGCTATTTATTAAATTTTGTGCCGAAATAATCGACTTAAAAGTCCATTAAAGAATCACTGTTAAAAATTCAATCTACAAAGACTGTTCAATTGTTACGGCTCTTTTTTTCTGATACGGGTCATTCCATGTCAAATCAACCAAAAAAAATTCAAATTCAAATTCACCATCACCGATTTCAACCAAACTCAAAATTCTGATAGTATCTATGGAAAAAGTGATTCCTAATTTTTTTCAGATTTTTTTCAGGTACGGTTTTTTATATACAGCTGCCAAAATATTTCAAAATTTGTTAAAAAAAGACATGCATTATAATTTTGAATTGCCTGTAACTTAGACCCTATTTAAGATAAAGAGCTGTATAAGGTCTCATTTTAAAGCTCATTAACTGGGCTTTAAAATGATATTTAACATGATAGGGTCTCAAGCAATCTCATTTTACAAGCAATCATTTCTTTTTTGTTTTTTGAAAATTTCCAAAAGTAGTTTTTTTTAAATATGAAAAAAAAATATTTTGTTTATCCGACCTTTTTCAACAAATTCTGTAAGTTTCAAACTGGGATCATAATGGGATTATAAATAAACAATTTTTCATTGATAACATGTTGATTTTATACAGTCAACACTTGGCAGTATGTTTTACAATCAACCATAGGCCTACACATTTTAATTTATTAATCTAAAATAATATTTATTATAATTATTCAATGAAAATATTACTTACATTAATATTTATTTAATAAGTTTTTAATTAATTGCGTAAGTAAATAAATTATAATTAATAAAGTCAAGTATAGCTTTACTTTATTTTTACATGGGAAGTGGTATTTTCCTGAACTGCACACAATGCATGCATGTTCTAACAGGCAGAGAACTATGAAGAAATCACCACATTGCTCAACCTTCACACAACCAATTAGTCAGTGTTCAGCTGTGGTGAGAGCAATCAGTGTTTAGGCATTTCTCTCTCTATATTGAATTAAAGTTACTTTCTATAAAGGTGTATGTGTTTGTCTTTAGACTATTAGTGAATGTGAATATTCTATGATTGGGACATTTTATTTTGTATAAGTCTTAGTGATTTTTTTAACAATACAACTTTTATGCTTTGTTTAAATCTGAATATTTTTTAATTCATTGTAAGAGAAGTTATAAATATGGATGGATCAACATCAAAGACAAAAGTGAATTTGTTTTGTTGCAATCCACTCAATAAACCAAAACATAATTATCACAATAAGAACTTGAGATTGGTGAATAATAATCTGCTACACAAGTTCAGTTCAAAGATTAAGTCTGGTGATAAGATATGTGACAGTTGTCGCAAATTATTGTCAAATTCTGTGAATAAAGATCAATCTACAGAGCCTCCCTCTGATGATACAGATGATGATTCACCCCAAGAAATTAATATTTCTTCTCCTGAAAAAGCGGATGCTCTGGCTTGTTTGAACCGTAGCCTAATTGCTATAAACGAGTCACCGATAAAAAAGCACAGATTATTAGAAAAGATATACCCAGGAGAAAAGCTTAAAAGAGTAAGTGAAGCTTTTAAATTCAAAGTGCTGGAAACCAGTGACACTTCTGATAGTTTGGAAACTCCTTCCCCTGGTGATGAAATACTTCTCCAGATGAAAGAAAAGTTTCGAACAACTACAGATAAAAGTGTGATTATGCAAATCCTTACTACATTACCTTATAGCTGGACCGTACAGAAAATTCAAGATGAATTTGGTGTAGCTAATTACACAGCCCGTAAAGCTAAAATACTCCAGAAAGAGAAAGGAATTATGTCATACCCTGATTCAAAACCTGGAAAAACATTGAAGCCAGAAATTGCTGCAAAAGTACAATCTTTTTATAAGAGTGAAGAAGTGAGCCGTATCATGCCAGGGAGGAAAGACTTTGTCTCGGTTAAAGTATGTGGAAAACGGGAGCATATCCAAAAACAACTTATCCTATGTAATTTAAAAGAACTGTTTGTACATTTTAGGGAGAAACACTCAGATATTAAAATTGGATTTTCTAAGTTTTGTGAACTTAGGCCAAAATACTGTGTTCTGGCAGGAGCAAGTGGTACACACAGTGTCTGTGTGTGTACAATACATCAAAATGCTAAGTTGAAGGTAGCACAGTGTAAATTCCCAGAATTAAGAGAAGGTGAAAAACTGATAAAAACATACCAAGATGCTTTACAAACATTGATATGTGATAATCCATCTGAATCATGCTACTTTGGTGAATGTTCAAACTGCCCAGGAGCAGATGTTTTACGAGCTAGGCTGGAATATTGTTTTGAAGTAAACTGTCTTGAGAATGTGACATTCAAGCAGTGGGTTATAATTGATAAGAACACCAGCTTAGAGACTTTCACTAAACCACGTGAGGAATTTATTAATGATTTTATTGAATCCCTTCCCAAACTTCTGAGACACAGTTTTATTGCAAAACAGCAATCGTCATTTCTTAGTCATCTTAAGGAGGTACTAAAAGAGGGTGAGTTCATAGTGCTTTGTGATTTTGCTGAGAATTACTCCTTTATCTTGCAAGATGCTGCGCAGGGATATCATTGGAATAATGCACAAGCAACAATTCATCCATTCTCCATCTACTCAAGAAGTGACCTAAGCGGCGAGTTGCAGCATACCAGTTTCGTAGTTATTTCTGATTGTCCTATCCATGACACCATTGCTGTTCATTGTTTTCAACGGGTACTCATGGATTTCATGAGGTCGCACTTTACTCCAACTCCATCGAAAATATACTACTTTTCCGATGGATGTGGAGCACAGTACAAGAACCGACTTAATTTCTTTAACCTGTGTTTACATGAGGAAGACTTTGGGGTCAAAGCAGAGTGGCATTTCTTTGCAACCTCCCATGGGAAAAGTTCATGTGATGGGATTGGTGGCACTGTGAAGAGACTGGCTGCAAGGGAAAGTCTACGCCTTGTTTATAATGAGCAAATCATGACACCCCGGCAGCTTTATGAGTGGGCTAAAGTAAACATCAGTTCCATGCACTTTGCATACAGCACAATCCAGAAGCATAAAAATGAAGAAATGATCTTGAAGGACCGGAAGATATCTGCCCAGACTATTGAAGGCACCTTGAAACTGCACTGCTTTATCCCTTTAAGTAAGAGTAAAGTACTCACTAAACTGTACTCCTTCTCAGCATCTTCAAGGGAGGCAGAAACAACAACAAGGTGTGATGATGAACTAGACTTCACAGAAATCGTTGGTTTCGTGACATGCCTATATGGTGACTTCTGGTGGCTGGCGTGTGTTCTTGATTCATTTGAAGATAAGCAGGAATTCAAAGTGAGTTTCCTTCATCCCCATGGTCCAGCTCCTTCAAATTTCACATACCCTACAGTACCTGACATTCTTCGTGTGCACCGAAGCAGCATCCTCACGACAGTGGATCCATTAACAGCAACAGGAAGAGTTTACACATTGACAAAGGCCGAGACAGAAAATGCAACCAGAAAACTTTTTGCAGTGAAACAGATGTGAAGTTTTGAAGTAGGTTCAGTAGGTACTTCAAATTATTTTTATAACAAATTGGAAAAATACAAAATTACACAGTGCATGTAGTTTTAAAATTAGGTTTTCATATGATCCCAATAAGATCCCATTTTGAAACTTTCAGAATTTGTTGTAAAAGGTTTGATAAACATAATATAATGTAACCATGACCGAGACAAAAAAGGTAAATCTAGCATTATCAGACAAGTGTGGAAAAATTTAAAAGAAAAAAAAGAGTATCAGTACATTCTAAAATAAAGTGATTTTGTAAGTGTAAACATGAATACAGAATCTTATAAGTTACTGAATTTGGGATTGAATTAGGCTAGAACACAATTATTTTAACATATTTAGATGCTTATTTTGGTTATTTAATATTAACATTGTTTGGAAGAACATGTGTGGCATTTTTACACAAACCAAATGAATACCCTGCCAGTCATGGATCGTCAAACTGGCAAGTAATTAGCACATTAACAGTTGCATCAACTTATGCTATTTATGTTTTTATAATAATCCCATTGAGATCCCATTATGAAACTTTCAGGATATGTAGAAAAATAATGTATATTTAGCATATATTTTTTTAAGAATTTTTAAAAATCTACTTTTTTTAATATTCAGAATTTAAAATTTCTTTGAATGACCTTGAGATTTAAAAAAATATAAAATTTGCATGTGTCATATCAAATGAAAGCCCAATTAAAGATCTTTCAAATGAGCCATAATTCAGGACTCTAGCACAATTAGATCCAGAATTATGGTCAGTTAAGGTTTGCTCAGCAGATCAAAAATCATGTTTTTTTAAAAATTTCAAAAATTAATAACTCAAAAATGGATGCAGTAAAAATTCTTTAAAAAATTATACTTGTTTATAATGATGAATTCTACAAATATACCAAGTTTCATAAAAATCAAAAATGGTCGGTTTGAGAGCCTGGTTGATTTGACATGGAATGACCCATACCCTTGACTTAATTGTCATTAAAACTTCTAAGGATCCTGAGCCCCATCCCCGCAACATTTTTTAGGGTTTTGTAATCAAATGAAGCCCTCAGTTTTAAGGACTTGGACCATCTGATTGTCATTAAAACTTCCAAGAATCCTTAGGCCTCTCCTTAGAACACTGCAGAATGTAATCGAATATCAGGCTCCTATTTTGAGGAGACTCATTTAACTGTCGTTAAAACTGACAAGGAGCCTTAGGCCTCTTTCTTCAATATTGTGCAGTGTGTAATTGAATATAAGCTCCCGCTGTTTTGACTACTTGAACACAGCTGTCATTAAACCTGCCAAGAAATTAGCATTGTACTGTCTTTAATCTTACTAGACTATAACATAGAACAACGAACATGTTGATGACAAGTGTAGACAATTTTCTGAAAAAAACATCTTAATTAAATTTGGGTGCTGTTCTGTTCGCACCCTTCTACTTAAGGTATAATCTTGTCATCCACAATTGGCGGGATTTTGTTTTTTTTAATGCTTCCACACATACTCATCGCATCACCGATATTGAAGCACAACTGATCTAGTTGGATATAATTTTGGAGCTACCCAATTACGAGAAAATATTTTCACATGTTTTTTTCAAGTCTGGACACTCCAACTACAGCTAACCTTAGTATGATTTCTCCAGCGCTGATCTCTTGAACATAGCTGCCACTAAACCTTCCAAGGAGGTGAACACTGTTCACAAGATGTAATTCTATTAGAATATTAGCAAATCATCTCATAAGATTAAACCAGGCAACAATATAAATAAAGAATAGGATTTATGGGAAAAAGAAGTAGTTAACAGCTGACATAATTTTTCAGATTTTAAACATAAATGTACTGTAAACTAATAAATTATACCAACACTTTCTTTAGGGAATAAATTGAAAAAACACCTTTACAATCGGTACTGAGATCAAGTCTTCTAACCATTTTACTGAACACAAATTGTCTAGTTCCCTGTCAGGTTTGGCCTACTAACCACTCCACCAACTATACTCACCACATACTGTGTAGTAGTAAGATAGTGTGAAGGACAATCAGCCAAGAAGAGTTGGCGGTTTTATATAGCCTCATGGTTCATACGATCCTTGAAAGACCTGTAATTTAATTTGTCTCCGTTCAAGATCTGGAAAATTCCTTAAGTTGCTCCAGACCATGAAAAGTCCTCCGGAATTTCCAGGTTTCAATATTTATTTTTTAAATGGTTGTGAAGAATGGCTATAAAGACTGTGATGCACTGGTGTGTGAAATATCTAGCGCATATTCTTTACACAAGGCTAGCTGCTGTCTGCTGTTTACTTTACTCTCTGATGCTTTTCCCACAATTGTTTATTGGTTATTGCGTCATCACCTCGGAGATAGTTGCGCCCATGAGATGGCATCTGTATAGAGGCAAGGGGAAATAGTGTTAACTACTCTGACAAACTCATTAGTGCTACTGTAGATGAAATATAATGTTGTTTTCTTTAATCTCCTAAATGTAAAAATCTCAATTCATGTGAATTTGCTATTTTTTATGTTGCCTTAAAACCGTAATTTGTAATAATTCTTTTAAGATCTTTGACTACCTATTAACACTTTAAGTACTTATGATTATAGTTTTGCACTAAAATTCCCACTGATAACTATTAGTTCATCTCCCATCCACCTTAGCACTTAAATTCCTGTTCTAGCCATACTATAATATATAGGTACTAAATCTAGAATGTCTGCACTAACTAATAAACCAAGGAGAGTAAAGTAAGTGACAACAAAGTTAGATTACTATTTTTATAGTCCTATCTGTTCATTAAATTTAGTGAAAATTTATTGTTTTTGATCTATTTAAAATTGGTTAACTTACGGATAATTTTTGTTATTGGCGTGCTTAGCTTTTGGCAGTACGAGAAATAAGTTTTAGTCCGTAAAAAGTCTTTGAAAAGTCCTTAAATGTATGTTTCAAATGTCTGTAAGAACCCTGTAGCATACAGCATGCCTGCACAAATTATTTTAGCTCAAGGGCTCCATTAAAAATTCATACAACTTATATAGTAAAGAGCTGCCAAATAAACAATTTTTTGTGCAGATGTAATTTACACACTATGAAAAAATACAGACAGCTCAAAGAAGTTAGACAAAGTTTTTAAAAAATAACTAAGTTAATGAGCCAATAAAACACAACTTAATAAGATGAATGCATTTTTTTAATATCTTTGATCATTGCTTTACTTTCAGGTGTAAATATAGTAATTAGTTGAGATTCTTAAAACTGCCTCTAAATACTCAAATTAGTAATTCTTAATTGTAAAGAGTTTTTATTGAGATTATTGAAAATGTTGTTCACATGTCTTAGTTTATCAAAATTTAATTAGAGTTTTTCCAGCAAAACTTTGAATGCTTGCAAATTTTTCAGAATTAAGATAATTGTAAAATGTACTTAATTCTTCAAGTCTATGATTCGCTTGGATTTAAATTAAACTGCAGGCCTATAATCTCAACTTCAAGTGCTTATTATTGATTTACATTGAATATAATTCATATATAGGTACTTCCATAAGAACATATTTCTTAACTAAGGTATTTTTAACATTATTTTTTTAAAATATAGACATGTAAGCTAGTTAAAGTTAGCGAGCCGCATACACACATATAGGTTTAAAGGGCCGCAATTTGCTCAGTTCTAATATACATTATGACCAGGGCAGTGGAGTTTGAAGTAATTTTTGGTGGTCAGAATCTAAGATGTAGTCTGTAAAAATGTACCAACTCCTACTCCTGCTTCACAATATAAACTTATAAACATTACCTAGAGCTAAATATTTTAATTTTAAGCTTTTTATTTCTTAGGACCAGTATTTGTAATCTGGATTCACAAATTTATTTAAATATACATTCACAATGTCAAAAAGTCTTCTGATGAAATAATCTCTATTTTAACATTTTACTGTGATAAATTTGTTAATTTTTATACTTAAGCAATTTCCGAAGGCATCGGAGTTGGAGTTGGTGTCTGACAGTAAAAAAATATATGAGTCTCAGTCGAAGTCTCGGTGTAACAGCTCCACAGCCTTGAGTATGACTAACATTTGTATCTTTTAATTGGTCCATTAATACCCAATATCATTCTCTCTTCTTGGTTAGAAGTTGTTTTATCCATTTCCTTGACTTAACAATTGCAATATAAGCTAATACAACGAAGTACTGGTAGGCTGTAAATTAAGGCGTTGGTATTGTTTATAAATGTTTGTACCTGACTCAATGACATATCTAACAAACTGTACCTGACACAGCTAACTATCACAGTTTGTATATGACACAAAAACCTGGTACAGACTGTACCTGGCACAGCAACATACTACAGACTACCCAGCATAGTGGCCTAGTACAAACTACTGGCACAGCAACCCAGTACAGACTAATTTGCACAAACCTCATAGTACATACTATCTGGCACAGCAGATAATCTAGTACAGACTCCTTGTCACAGCAACCTAGTACCAACGACGTACCTGTCACAATGACCTTGCACAAACTGTACCTGACATTGATTTTGTACAGTCTTGCTAACAGTATGTAACTTACCTGCTCCAGGTTCAATTATCGAGCAACAGCATATATGGTGCAGAATGGTTTCTACAACTTCCTGAACTGGTTTGACGAGCGAGCATGGTACCCTCTTGGCCGTATTGTGGGTGGTACAGTGTATCCCGGTTTGATGATCACGTCTGGTGGTATCCACTATGTTCTCCATTCTCTCAATATTCCTGTCCACATCCGGGACATCTGCGTCTTCTTGGCCCCTACCTTCAGGTGAGACATTGTGTGACCTATGGTTACTAATGACCAGATCCAGGATTTTTTTGCCCAATCAATTAGTAAAATATGCTTGCAAATATCCACAAACAATTTTTTTTTAATATGTACTATGATATGCAAGAACAAATGAACAAGAAGTAAATAAACTATTCGATTTTTGGAAAATCTTACTTACCTTATTCATGGCTGTTAGAATAGGCCTACCTAGTATATAAGGGAAGTAATTGTGAGATTTTCTTCGGAAAGCTACTGCATCTGTCACTAAAGAATGTTTTATATAAAATGAAAATGTCCTTTCAACATCGCATGTTTAAAACACCACAATTCGACGAACTCCTCTTGTATATTTTTTTTCGCTAGACAACTTTTTGATAATTTTACAGACTGTTTTGTAACCAGGATTATTATTCAATAACTGACTAAGCTTATTGAATTCAATTTTAGCAACACCGTGAGTTTCTGAAAACTATTATACTGAAATTTGATCTATCAGAAAAAGTGAGTAATGCAAGGTATTACTGCGAGCCTCTAATTGTGATAAATTCTTGTAACTTAGAGAAGCGGTTATGGATATTTTTCTCATTGCCATTATCAGAAAAACATTCTTGAGCTATCGAAATACTGGCTCTATCTCTTAACACTGCTAACAACAAACACCATCAAATTAAAACTGGCTGAGGAGGTAAAGGCAAAATTGAAAGTAGTTCACAAAATTTTGGAATTCTAATAGGTGCCTTCACAAATACTTTCTCAGAATGGAGACAAGACATTCCACGTCTTGATACTGGCATCTAATATTTTAAGCGATATGATACGGACTGTGAGCAAGGCATATCATATTGATTAATTTGGGATATAAAACTTTTAATCCAGCTGCTACTTTAACAATATATGGAGCAGCATCACTGAGAAATAATAATACATTGTCATACTGTACCTCACCTGGCCACAAGATAAGTAACAAATCATTGAAAAATTTTGCAACTGTAGAATGATTTACCAGGTTAAGTATTTGGATATTAAGGAGGAATTATTTGCTACCTCTTTTCATTGCACCAAACTCGGCACTACACACACACTGTCCTGATACATCTGGTTTATCTATTAAAAAAATTTGTCACTTGAACTTGATAGTTCACCTAGTTTGCTTAAGATCAATTGTTGATTTAAAGTAGATTTATTCTTAACCCTGTCCTTATGATGTATTGTATTAATATGCTGCACAAATTCAAATTTTATCTTCACAGGAACTCTCTTTTTGCATACTGGACAAAACAATATGTCACTGTCGTCAATGAAAACATTACTGCATGACAACTCGGCAGGTATTCCCTAGTTTCTCTCCTAATCTTAATTGTCATCTGAGGAATCTTGCTTGAGGATCTCTGCAAAGTCCCACGTTAGATGTTCCCACTGGATGAGGGTGGAAGGGAATTTTCTAAGAGTCTGAGGGTTGGCTGGAGGCATGGAGGGAGGCTTGGGCGTACTGAGGACATGGGCAGGTTGAGGTAATGGGCGGAGGGGGAAAGAAGGTGTTGGATGATGTAATGTATGTGAAGTATTTATATTTTGCTTTAATGATAATTATGATTGAGTCTGATATGAATCCTCCTTCTTCTAACAAGTTGTTAATTTCACATTTATGTAGGCGACTCTCTACAAGATCCTAGCTAAGTACACAAATTACTTAAAATAAACCGTAAACACATACACTGATTATATCTTAAATTACCTTTTGACACAGAGGAAAAAATACACTCCAGAAAACTATACAGACAATTATATGTGAGGATCATCTTCCTGACACACTTAAAATAAACACAAATATTTTAATTAGCTTAGTCCAAACTCATAGTAATGTAACAAGTTACAAGTTGAATGTAACGAGTTACATATTTCGGCTAAATCGAATGGGGTGACACTCACCAAACCTCCCTGATGAGCTGCAGCACACGAGCACTAGCACCAACCTCCTCACTCCAACGGACCACTACTAAGGATCAAACCCGAGACTTGCCAGAAACAAACGAAGATAGTTTCTTGTTCCGCCACGCGTAGCGTCTAGATTGTTCGACTAGTTACCCGATCCTTCTTGTCTTGTTTATTGCTTCTTCTTCCCTCCCTCTCCTTGCGTCCCTTCCCCTCTCTGTGAATTCATTTTTGTATATTTTGGGACGCTGGCGGTCGATGGTTACTTATTACACCACCAGCTGACCTAAGATGAGAATGGCGATGTAGGGCCTGGGATTATTGTTTTGCATCAAAATTCTCTTTCAACATAATGGGGGGAAACCAGTCAAAATTATTGTTCAGCACTTAACTCATATCGGAATATTGAACTTTGCAACGCCATGTGCTTCTCGCGGTAGTTGAACAAGTCGTCGCCTTTCTGCCATCTTATTTAGGCTCTAGCTCGATTTAATATGGCTATTGGCATTGTAGATATATTTATACTCAATTGAGTGCACAGAGTCAAACTCTGCGTCTCGGGTTTACCACCCGTCTTGTAACCATTCATGGATTATGCTTATAAATAGGTGTCGTCTGGATAGATACAATAAATTAGGATGCAGGGCACTTATATGATAGGTTGGGACTTGGTCCACTGTTGATTGTTGTTATTGCAACATTTGAGTAACATTATGCTATTTATTGAGGATTGATAGCGCATTAACGCCTAGCTTCTGCACTGATCGCTAATATGTTACGCGGGAGTTTTAAATATGTACAGCTTTAGAGCTCACTTGAATAGATTAAATAATCTTCGGGCCTAGAACCATTGGCTTTGATATTAACCATTTTGGGCTGTTGTTTGATATGTATATTATGTTCATCATGCTTGCGTATTAGCATTTACTGTTTCCCTTTGTTACATCTCCCTGCGGGGTTGAGCATTGTTATGTTAAGGTCTTCGTACTCTGAACAGATCTGTTTCTATGTTAGAAAAGAAGACGCGCTTCACGCTCTATTTTTGGTTGATGTGCTAACATTTTGTACTATTTCATTGTTTATTATAAAATAAAAATATGTTGTTAAAATTAGGCTATATTATCGCCTGAATTTCCAGTCATCCTCACCCTAGTATAGTATGGGGGGACGGGGCGGTTGCAGTAACACTATCTACCGCTGGGAGCGGTGGCTCACTCGGGAAGGGTGTCCTTATTCGGTCATCAGCAGATAACACTTAACACTCTCATAAGTTTCTAAAAAAAATAATTTAAAAAATCTTATAGTTGGAATAGCAATAAATAATAATATAATCTATATTATCTAATACATTACTATAATATTGACTTCTGATCACTCATACCTTTTCCATTTACCACATTATTTTTCCACTTGGATCTTTTTCTTCTAAAGAGTAGAAGTGGTTTTTTTTCTGATATTTTAGATGTGTGCTGACAAATCAGTTATGTTCCACATGTCATTCTTCAGCAATTTGTTGAAATTGTCCTTATCTTTAGGGTCTCAAATAACATTCTTACTCTCGTGAAGTTCACTAAACTTTAAAATAATGTCCTGAGGCCATTCCATTTTTTAAACAAAAAATAACACTCAAACAAACCACCCCTCCTATTTGCTACTAGCAGTCGACTGAAGAATACCTACTCTCTTAGAGGCTCCGTTCAATGTTTGGTTTAGTTAAACTTGGCTATCAGTGCACAGTTGTTCACCACTCTTTTTATTGTTTCCTTCATTTGTTATTAATTATGGTCTATCAACTACTATGGGTTGGTAAATTTTTTAAATAGTAAAAACTTACTAAAAACCCATATATATGAAAAAAGTAGTGTTTTTTAAAAATAATAGACCCCTCTCACAAGCAGTTCCACCGCCTCTACCTGAAAATGTTTTTGTTCCAAATTTATCTTTTTAAATTCTTGAAACAATACTCAATACATTAAAAAGAACATTTTTTCTCATGGTGACCTGGTGGTCTAGGGGTAAGGTGTCAGACTTCTATGCTGGCGGCCGGGGTTCAATCCTCGGTCCCGGCAAAGATTTATCTGATTACCAAACCCTTCCTTCACCTCTGACAAGACATCTTGTGAATGTGAGGAATGCCAGGTCTCCACCGTGGTTCGGATTCCACGTTAAACTGTAGGTCCTTCATTTCATCTCACAATCACCCTACCATTACACATTAGCGTAAGTGCGTATAACCCGAACGGGTAGTAAGACGTGGTGCTAATAATAATAATAATTTTTTCTCATCTCTAGGCTGAAGTAAAATTTGTGTTTGTCGAAATGTTTGCTTACCTGTCCACACTGTTGAAAGAAGTTTGTGCAACACTCTTTGATGGTTAATCAAAATATCGACATTGGGTGGATCAGGGAAATGTATGCGCTTTTATTGTAGGTTCGCTTGAATGCTGTACCATTTTGTTTGGTTCATCATTTCACTTGACAGTGTGTACACGGCTTTATATATTCACATCCAATGTTCATTTCCTATGTTTGTTCATTATGTTACTTCATTTACATGTTTCTATTCAAGTGTCTTATCATTCTTTACAAATTTACTTTTTTTCCCTTTTGTGTACTAATTACTTTGGTTTTCTTTTTTTGAGGAATTATTTTGTGCGTTTCACACTCTCCCCTGATGAGTTCTGACACAAAGGATTGGGCGGTAATGTTCGATTTTCTTCAAAACACAGCCATTACTTCTATTTCCATTGGCAGCAATTTGTGTGAACTGTGTTCTTCTTTTCATCGTAAAAGCCATGTTGTGCTTGTTCCTTTTGTATGTTTCTATCCCCCTTTCCTGTACCTTCTTCCAAATATAATACTACAGTTCACACCAAGTCTTGAAAGTTTTCATTAAATTAATTTTTAACTTTTGGTTTCTCAATTTTGGTTCTTTCTTTAAAGATTGAATTTGACTGAGATTGTTGTAATGTGTCTCTTTAAAATTCATGTACTTGGATGATTTAAAGATGAAGACTTTTCTTAAAAAGATATATAGTGAAACCTGGACTTATTATTTTTATCAAGGATCTGAAGAAAAAAAAAGATTGCTATGGAAAAACTATAGATGTGGCAGGTTAAATAAATTGAATCGAACAATCAAATTTTCCTAGCTATTTAAAAAATCAAAAACGTAAGCTACACAAATATTAATAATGTTATTGATTCCACTGTCAAGTCAACTTTGCATTACTTATTTTTAAGAAAGTCATTGATCTTCATTTCTAAGTTAATAGCTTAGCACCTTACCTTCTCAAATTGAGCTATAAACTTTAACTATAAACAATGTTTGCTTTGTCTCTTTCGGTGATGTAATTTCCTTTTAAAATTGAGCTATAGATGTTCAAAATTGACATTGTTTACATGGTCTTTCGGTAATGTTGTGAACATAAATTAACGCTCTCATGGGCTCAAAACGTGTGAAGTACTTCCGTAAAACTTGGCATTAGCTTGGGCCTGGCTTCATTGTCGTTGTCGTCAACATAATTATCAATAACATCATTATCACCACCACCACCTTTCCCCTTTTCCATGCATTTACCACTTTCCAACTCACCTCATATTTTTTCACACACAGCAAACAACATATCGCGAGCTCCTGGTCCACCAGCGGTGCTTACCCCCCAGTTGAACACAATCTTCATCTTGCATGCCATCACCATCACCACTTCCGAACCTTCATTCTTCGTCACGTTTGATTTCTTTATTTTTCAAATGGCTACACCTTACAAAACAGTTCTGGCTTGTAGAGTTGCCACGCCGAAACCAAGGTAATGGCTTGCATGGTGTAAATTTTGAGTTGAACCAATTTCCCTGTATCCATTAAATTTAAAGCCCTTTTCAATAGTGGCTTCCTATACACCTGCAGGCTTGAAACACTTGATCGCGCCCAAATCAAGAAGCTGTAATGACACTGGTGCAGCTAGAGGGGTAAAAAAAAACACATCTCTGTGCCTCAAAGAGGCTGTGTAGTAATAATAAACCACATATTTAATTAGACAAAAGTGTGGGGTGAAATTAGTCTTACAGGTCTCCCCAGCTCGACCAGGCTTTTGTTATCATCCCCTTTCCTCATCTCATTGTTTAGCACAGTTTTTCTCAGTGTTTTGATGATGGAGGACCACCAAATTGAAGCAATGTTCACTGGGTAACCACTGGGACCTTGGGAGGAGGGAATAGTAGGGGCCATGAAAATTATGCAGGAAAAACATTACTTTTAGTTAATTCAATTTTAGGACTATAAATAGAAGACCAGTATTAATTTATTAAATTAAATTTTGAAAGAAAAATCATATAATTACATATGATTAGTAAGTAATAGTTGTTTTTTTATTTTTAGCATTATAAACCACATAATTTTTGATAAATAATTGCTCGGATTTGTTGACCTAGGGTTAGTACAGTCTGGTTTTTCTTTGTGATCTATGCCTACTTAGGAAATAAATAGAGCATGGTAGGTATGGATATTTTATAGTTAATCTTTTGAATTTCAGATCTTTGTATTATATGTGTTTAACTTTCTTTAATTAATTTTTATTACTAAACTTGCTGGGGTACTGTAGACCAGACACACAACTGCAACTTGCTACACCATATTCCAAACACATCAACCTCTGTTACTACTATCGATGCGTACTAACATTTGTGTGTGTTGTGTTGCTCTTTCTTTAAAACAAACCTGGATTAAATCTCTTTGGAGAGTAAAAATAATCTTAGGAACGATTGATGTTTTTATTTCCATAGTTTAGTAAATATTTGTTGACGTACCATAGAAATTGAACATCATGTCATTAAATCATTCGAAATGTACTGTAATTCAAATGTAATTTCGACAGTAATTTTTCCTAGTATCAACATTTATTGGGGAAGGATTGTATGGATCATTTATTGAAGCGCTCATAGGTACAGCAAAGCACATACATGATTGTGAATCCGGTAGAGGACGTCCGGGAACAATAGATAGAGATTTCACTATACACACTGGTATTAATTTTACAAATAACCGGCCGTGTGATGTAGTGGTCAGTGCTTTTGGCTACAAGCCTAGAGGACCAGGGTTCGATTCCTGGCAGATGACTTGGGTATTTTTCCCAAAAGGAGAATTACCTAACATTTACCAGGGTTTGATTAACTAGGCTTAATCTAAGTTTAAGTATTTACACTGATTCACCACCCTCATACTTACTCTGACCTTCATCTCATCGGGACATGGAAAGAACCACATTGGCCCTTGGGCATGGTACATTAGTACTGGCTAATCTTTCCACTACTGGGCTACATCAT
Organism: Timema shepardi; assembly: GCA_902151425.1. Taxonomy (NCBI): domain Eukaryota; kingdom Metazoa; phylum Arthropoda; class Insecta; order Phasmatodea; family Timematidae; genus Timema; species Timema shepardi. The sequence goes on along the minus strand of CABFVX010001500.1, from coordinate 34,498 downwards.
TCATTACTATAAAAACTTTTGTAATCGAAGACCCGCCTCGGTGGTGTAGTTGGCTAACGCGCTTGTTGTGTTGAGCTCGACTGCTGAGTACGGGGAGATCGAGGTTCGAATCTCGGTCGGTTGAACTAGGGTGGTTTTTCCTAAATGGTTTTCCACTCTCCCTCCACGCAAATGCGGGTTCACTTCCACTAATTCAACCTTCCTAATTCCTAATCCATTAGCGTAATTAGTACTTAAAGCATATAACCCGAGCGGGTAGTAAGACGCGGTGCTAAATATTATATTATTATTATTTTGTAATCGAAGGCATAGTTTATATTTGTAATATATATAAATATCTATTAAAAATATAGACTATGCCTTCGATTACAAGAGTTTTTATAGTAATTTTTCAAAATAAAAAAGAGGAACAAAACCTTACTGATAAAGAGTGATCAGGGGTTTATACCTTGGTCATTCACCTACGAGAAACATTGTCAGTTTGAAACTAGGTGAGGTAAAAAAAGTAGCTTATCTTACTATGGTTCCATATGTAAGCCTATTTATTAACTTTCCATTTTCATGATCATAGAGAATTAAAGTGAGATTAGTAATTAAGTCCAAACGTTACAGTTAAATTCACCAAATTAATGACAGTGGCATTCATCAGACTGTAATTGAACTGTGTAGTATAAAGAGTTATGTATTACAGGAGCTTTGAAATTTTTTAAATATGTTCTTCGGTCTTCTAGAGGTGGTTAAGAAATATGACCAATCTATCATGTTTTTGTCTCAGTGGTCTGACAGCCATCTCCACATACCTGCTGACCAAGGAGCTCTGGTCCCCAGGAGCTGGTCTATTTGCTGCGTGCTTCATCGCCATAGTCCCAGGCTACATCAGTCGATCAGTCGCTGGTAGCTATGACAACGAGGGCATCGCTATCTTTGCTCTGCAGTTTACCTACTACCTATGGGTAAGATATTGTGCAACACTGATAAGTTCTGACAACCTAACAAATAAATTGTATTTAAAACAAACACTTAAGTAGCCTGCGAGTAAATTTACTATTTGGCTCTTACTCCAATATGCTATTGATGGCAGTAAAATAGGGAACTAATATTTAAAATGTTCTTGCTATTAAGACACTAAACTTGAAGTGAGCTATCTGCCATCTGGGGTAGACATTGCCTGGAAAAGTATTAAACCCCTCTGTCCACATGTGTCGAACACTGGTTTCAGTAGTGATGTACTCCAGTTTAAAATATCTATTGTGTCCGCAGGTTAAATCTGTGAAGACGGGCTCCATATTCTGGTCCTGCATGGCCGCTTTATCTTATTTCTACATGGTGAGTGGTCTGAGTGTACCTCCTCAGTTGTAGGAAATAGGCCATTAGCAATTTATTAAATATTACATTTGCATATCTTCAAGCTTGGCACTTAACAACAATAATTGGTCTATTCTATTTTTATGATTATAATATTTTTTCTTGTTGTGATTAACATTAATTTTATTTCAATTGAGAAATGTTATCACTTTTATTTTTATATTTGGAATCATGTAATTTATTTTTGCATGTAATTTTGACTCTTGCTGCAGCAGGAGCATGTTACATATGTATCACTGTATGTTGTGTGTGTAGTTAACACCAATGACCTCATGAGTCTCCTATATATCAGGTATCAGCCTGGGGAGGCTATGTGTTCATCATCAACCTGATCCCTCTCCATGTGTTCGCTCTGCTTGTGATGGGCCGCTACTCGAATCGCTTGTTCACCAGCTACACTACTTTCTATATCCTGGGACTACTCTTAAGCATGCAGATACCCTTTGTGGGTTTCCAGCCTATACGTACCAGCGAGCATATGGCTGCTTCAGGTCAGTATTCATTGGTAATTCACTGGTTGACTAGAACCACTGGTTATGAAGGATAATTTGTACCATATAATTGTTCCAGGGGTGTTTGCCCTTCTTGTGTGCATGGCTGCACTCCGCTACCTCCAGTCTATCCTGTCCAAGAGCGAGTTCAAGTACTTCTTCACAGTGTCAGCGCTACTAGCAGCTGCTGGTGTTTTCCTGAGTGTGGTGGGACTCACATACGCTGGGGTCATCGCACCATGGAGTGGACGGTAGGTAACAACTGCCAATCTTCTTTACATTGAGATTTTATCACTATCTCAGCACCTACTTAGGGAACAAAGAGGTCCAATTTTAGTGATTAAACACATCACCACATGTATTTATTATTCTAATTAATATACCTGCAGTTGAAAAATTACACCTAACCAGGAATTAAATCCCAAACGTTGGCTTAGTACACCAGTTATACTCTGCTACTGGACTATTCAGGATTTGGGTCTTGCTTGGGGTGATAGATAAAATCTGAATATAAAACCGTCTTGGTCAAAAGTGGCAGCCTTCCATCCAAATTTTCCTTTGTCTAGGTTCTACTCGTTGTGGGATACAGGCTATGCCAAAATCCACATCCCCATCATAGCATCTGTCTCGGAGCACCAACCAACCACTTGGTTTAGTTTCTTCTTTGACCTGCATATACTGGTAACTACCTTTCCTGTGGGGCTCTGGTATTGCATCAAGGATATCACAGATGAGCGTGTCTTTGGTAAGTTACAAGCCAACTCAAAACTTGTATCAATGTGATTCTATGATTGTTTTGAGGTGTTGCGCTTGTGACCAAGATAATATATTTGTGTAGAGCTGACAAATCACAAATAGTTAGAACAAGACTGTCTCATTTACATCTTAGTATAGAAGTATACTAAGAACATATTAAAACTAGTTAATTTACTCCTGTCTCTGGGGTAGTGTCAAGGTCAGCATCAAGTGACACCTCTTAGAAAGGAGGGAGATGTCTGTTGGATAGTGTAAAGGTCAGCACCAAGTGACCTCTCTTTGAAAGGCGGGAGATAAATATCGGATAGTGTCAAGGTCAGCACCAAGTGAATTCTCTTTGAAAGGAGAGAAATAAATATTGGATAGTGTCAAGGTCAGCACCACGTGACCTCTCTTTGAAAGGAGGGAGATGTCTTTCTTTGAGGTAGTTTCTGGGTCAGCACTAAAGGAATATACATTCTAAATGACGGGGAATAGGAGGGGTTGTCTACATATCTAACTCAAACTCAAATCAAAATTCAGAAGCTTTCTGAGATGCTTGCTCAATCTCAACTTGAATTAAATTTCCTGAGGTCTCAGACCCTTACCAAATATTTCTGAAATTCTGAACTATCAATTATGCCAGGGGAGTGTTGCACAATGACATGTTACATTCTACTGCTCACAGTTGTCCTGTACGCACTAAGTGCAGTGTACTTTGCGGGTGTGATGGTACGTCTCATGTTGACCTTAACTCCGGTGGTGTGTGTATTGAGTGGGGTGGCTTTCTCCCGACTTTTGGAGTTATTCCTCAAGGAGGAAGACGATCCTCAAGTCGCAGACAGTGACAGTGAGGAGGATCCAGGAGGAGACAAGAGCTCCCGCAACATGTATGACAAGGTGAGATCTTGAAATGTGTCTGACAAGAAAAGTTTCCAGAACTTATTTGAGAAGTTGAATGGTGAATGGGATCCGACACCTTATCTCAGTTGGTAGCGTGTCTGTCTACTGAGCTAAAAGTCCCAGGTTCGATTCTCGTTATGCCCAAAAAAATTATCATTGCTGAAATGGTGGTTTATCCTTTTACATTGATGAGTTAATGGCCAGGGACTGGATGTTGTGCCTGTCATAGTCTTAAGTTAAATTGTAAGGCATATGAAGCTACGGCAGGACTAGCAAGCAGGCAGTGGAAAATATGTGGCTTGAATAAAAAACCGGCCTAGGTCACAGGCTGTAAACGGTAATGGATGTAAAGTAAAGTGGTAAGGTGCTATCAAAATCCAAAGCAAGGTGTTGTATTGGTAGTATTGTGCAGTTAAACTCATCTACTTACAGGCTGGTAAGCTACGCAAGATGAAACATGAACAAACCAAGGAAACTAATGGGCTAGGTGTGAACATTCGTAGCATCATCATTTTTGCTGTCCTCATGATGCTAATGATGTTTGCTGTCCACTGTACATGGGTCACCAGCAACGCTTACTCTAGCCCCAGCATTGTGCTGGCCTCGTACGGACAGGATGGGTCAGTATTACTATAGAGACACACATCCTTGTTGCTGAGTGTAACTTGTGTTTCCTCATATAGAAGAGTGGTCATTATTGCTCTAGAGAAATAGATACTTTTTGCTGGACGTAACGTGTGTTTCCTCATATAGACGCGTCTGGACATTATTGCCCTAGACATAGATCCTTGTTGTTGAGGGTAACTTATGTTTCCTAAACTATTTTGCTATTAGGTCTATCACAGATGTCGATCATCATCATCATAAACTGTTTCCAGCCTGTGGCTGTGTCAGTTTAGTAAAATGCCTATATACTTCCACCATTCTTCCTCCTTTAATTGCTTGTAGTTTTATCTCATTTGCAAATTTACTGTTATCTGCTCCTTCCATCTTTTTGTTGTCCCTTATGGTATTTTTCCTAAATACTTTATTTCAATCATTCTCTTTGACATTCACTCATTTTACATCCTCATTACATGACCATACCATCTCAACCTTGTTTCTTCTACTCTCAAATGTAAACCCTTTACTCCCACTATAGGGTCAGTTCATGTCAACTCAACCAATGAAAATACTCTACCATAATGGATTTTTATGAAACTTGGTGACATGGTTGAACATATTAAAAAACTTAACTATACCAAATCTCAGATTCCAAAATCAAATACTTTCTGAGATATTGGTAATGGTGGGCGAAGCTTTGAAACGTTGAAGTCGAAAATAAAATCTCCTTCGGCTTTGATTGCAACATCTACAATAACTTTTGCATATTAAAAAAATTTCAAAGGAAGGATAGAACTTTGATAAATTATCAAATGATTTGATATTAATAAATATTACATTTTTCAATATTTTAAGCCCGTATCACACGACACTAGCTAGTACTTGAAATCCAGTGTGCTAGCTAGCACTAGCTAGCACGTCATCATCTAGCGTCGTGTGAATCAGAAAAAGTATACTGGTTCTGCCACTTGGTACTGGCTACCATACTAGTTGTGAGGATAGAACATGCGCTATTTTCGTACTAGTTCCGACACTAGTTTGTGTAATTCGACCAATCAATGCCCGCTCAGACTATGTGTAGAGTAAATAATAGAAATGGCGCCGACATGGTCTTCGGATGTGATTTTGTTGTTGGCGGAAAATTATTCTAAACATCCTTGTTTATATAATACCAAATTGCCACAATATGACAATATATTTAATATATATAAATTCTATTTAAAACATGTCATCTAAAAATGACAAACTGTGTTCCAGACCCAATTTTAATCTAAATAAACTTGATAGCATGCCAACCTTGGATTTTTTTTCTAGAATATAAAGTGTGTGTAGGCTTAAAAAAGAACATTTGTGAATCAAGGATACTGTACTTGGACACCCATGGGCTTAGGGGCTTCTGACCACATCGTAAATAAATGAATACAAATTTAGGGAGATACTAAACGTTTGTGTCACCCCGAATGTATACTACCTAACCTTCGAATGTATCATATTTAGCATCCTGCGACCATTATTTCGTCTTTCCCAACAAGTCCCGTGTCCATATTCTTTTTCTTAGGCTCCCTCTCATATTTTTCAATATCTTTATTAGCAATTAATGCAGCTGTTGCACCCGAAATTAATCTCTGAAGTTCCATAAATATTTGCACTAGAACCTAGTACCAAACTAGCAGCGTGTGAATACTCTAGTCTTGTTTCTATTATACTAGCTAGTATACAGATATCTAGTCGCTAGCTAGCACACTTTATTTCTAGTACGAGCTAGTGTCATGTGATACGGGCTTAATAATTTTAAAACCGTTACTAAACAGAATTTTAACACTGACCAGTAATTTAATTAATAGAACCTAAGCATGGATCAAAAACAGGTAAGTAAATGTTAATATATTATATTCACTATCGCCAACATCATTTTATAAAAAATAAAAATACCTATAAAGAAATAACACCATGGTCACTGGTATGAAGCAGAGAAAGCACTTTAGTTGTGCTATCATCGCAGCTTGCGTCTAATATTTGGTCCTTAACATTCTATCTCTTTGAGAATTATCTATGACAAATTTACAAGTGCATTTTGACACAGAAGTTTTTTATAGATTCTTGGCATTTTTGTTACTATTCAAAATAGCTGATATTGAAAGTAAGAAACGAAAACTGAATTTAATTTATCATTATTATCAGAGAAATGCAGATAAAAAGACATGCATGTGTAAAGTTTGCAAAATCATATTATAAACTCCACGATGTAGGTAAAAATTAAAACTTAACCAAGAATCAAATAGCCAAAGCTATTATTTATGCTTTTTAGTGAGTATTACGCCATATAGATTACATCTTCTGAAAATTTAAAAATGACACCTGAACCAAATCCAAATCGAGCCAAAGGTCCCAGATTCGATTCCCATGTCCAGGAGTCATTTTTCAATTTTCAGAATAAAACTTAATTGGTAAGTTACTAAGCTTATCAGTAAGCCTGTGTGCATTAGTTATTAATATAGTCCTTAGGTAACAAATAAGGAAATTTTCCTGGCCTTTGTTACTGACAAGATCTAGAAAAATAATTAACTAAAAAATTAAGTGGCATTAAGTGACAACAAAAATCCTAGGTAGCTTCGACTTTGACTTTTCTTCGCAAGTTTCAAAATTTGCATCAACTTTGTTTTGCATTTAAAAAGGGTTCTTCACACACCCCTAGATATTGGAGTACAAAGATTAAGTAAAAACACACTTTTTCGCTTGTCACAAATACCCTAAATGGATATGAATAAGGTTTAATTGCACCTAAAGAGTTGATATTGGTTTCATTTTAAAGTTATTTAAATGTGCTTTCATTTGACATATAAATTGAGTAAATATTTTAGATATAAATTGTCAAGAAAAGTATATTTTGACTTTAAATTTCTCAAAATGGGCATTTTGATAAAAAAAATATTTATATATACGTATATATAAACTTGCATGCCTTATTAACATGTGTGCTAAGTTTTAAGGTGGGACTTCAAATGGTTTAGGAGAAACAATTTACTATGTATACGGGAGTAGGCATGCTTTTCAAATAGGCAAGAAAATTTAATCTCAATAGAGTTTTTAAAATGGTCAAAAATTGTTTTTTATGTAAAGTTCAACTTAAGGGTCAATTATTTGATTTATTTTGTGTTTGAGTGTAACAAGTGCACTTAAAGTTATTTTAGTTTGATTTTGAATAAAAATCTTCTATCTACAATTTTGGGTTAGAGGCTACATGGTTGTAATTCCTTGCTTAATGCTTGTCCATCCCATAACATCACATGGTTGTGATTTATCATTATTAAGTAAATGAGTCCTGAAAGAGTAAACTGTGTTGTGTTGTATAAATATAAAACTTGGTTGTAAATTGTGTTCAATAGTTATGTAAAGGAGTAAATTATCAAGAAATAGGCCTAGGTTTAAGAAGTGTTGTTTTGTTTCCAAAACTTAAATTCTAATTACAATGGCTGACAGACCTTTTGTACACAGGTTCTGTAATCCATTTAAGATTAAAAAGCATTAAAAACCTAGTAAAAGGTCCATTACAATGGGAATGATAGACAAGATGCCTTCATTATATTTGGGAAGTATGATTTGTGATTGCTGTAGAAGGAAATATTAATTAACTACCCAAATTGATAAAACATAGTGATTCAGAAGGTAGTAGTGATTCCTCACTTCTTCTTGAAAGCAGTTTTCATGATAAAGTTTTTGAGTTAGAAAATGCTGCGCTGTAAAATTTGTGAATCAAAGTTTGATAATGCTTGGAGTGTCACCGATTTCTAAAAGAAAAATGTCACAAAGAAGCTATCCAAATAAAAAGATTAGTCAGATAGCTTCAGCTGTTAAAAGGAAAATGATAGATATTGGAGATTCAGATGGCCAGGAAAGCGAAGATAAAGAAGAAAGTGAGATAATAAATCAATTAAAAGAAAAATTCAAAACAACTACAACTAAGAGGGAAAAAGTGCAAATATTGACAATATTGCCAAAAAGTTGGAACATAAATAAAGTCGAACACAAGTTTGGTGTATCGAATTTCATGGCATGAAAAGCCAAACAATAAGGGAAAAAAAAGGGTATAGTGTCAAATCCAAACCCTAAACCTGGCACATTACTTACTACCAGAAGAAACTGGTTCTTGCTAAGGAATTTTACAACTCTGATGAAACAAGTAGGGTTTTGCTAGGAAAAAAAGATTTTGTTTCTATAAAACAAGAAAATACAAAGCTGGATATTTAAAAAAAACTTGTGTTAAGTAATCTCAAGGAATTATTTGAGCTATTTAAACAAAAGCTTCCCAAAATCAAAGTAGGATTTTCAACATTTTCAGAACTTGGTCCAAGACGTGTTTTGACAGGTGGGAGTAGTACTCATTCTGTTTGTGTGTGTACAATTCATCAAAATGTAAAACTGATATTAATAGGAGGGAATATTAATGCACTTACTAAAGATGAAACACCTCATTTGAAACCTTATAAAGAATGCCGTTCTGTTATAATTTGTAACCCTCCACAGCCTCGATGTTATTTTAGAAATTGTAATAACTGCCCTTGTTCAGGCAAAATAAGAGAACAGCTGATCTGAGCAATGGAAGCCAATATGGTTGACTCAATTATTTTCAAGCAACAGGTTTCTGTTGATAAGTCAACACTTGAAACTATTGCAAAGCCAACAGATGATTTTATTGACAATTTAGTAGAGAAACTTGAAAAACTTTTGTGTCATTCATTTATTGCCTCTCAGCAAACAGCTTTTCAAAATAATATTAAATCTAGACTCCAAAGTGTAGAGTTTTTAATAATATGTGATTTTTCTGAGAACTATTCATTTGTTCTTCAAGATGAGTTACAGGGATTTCATTGGAACAGTTCCCAAACCACAATTCATCCTTTTGTTGCTTATTTTTGCAATGATTCAATTGTGAAACATTCTAGCTTGGTTATTATTTTTAAATGTTTACAGCATGACGCTGTGGCTCTTCGTTTGTTTAAAAAGAAGATAGTTGAATTCCTTAAAGTTATTTCTGGTGAAAACATAACTAAACTATATTATTTCTCTAATGGTTCTGCTTCACAGTACAAAAGTAGTAAAAACTTATTACACTTGTGTTACCATAAGAAAGATTTTGGTATAAATGTATAATGGCATTATTTTGCAATATCTCATCGAAAAGGAGCTTGTGATGGTGGGGTAGGCACTGTGAAACGCCTTGCTACTAGATCAAGTTTGCAATGTACAGTGGACTTACCACTTTTGTGGTTTTACATGACAGCTAGCAGAAGCTAGCAAATGGTATCAGTTACGCCAACATTGTCTAAAAATAACTTTTGTCACCATATTTGGAAACAATTATTATTTACTAATTACTACTATTATAATTACTAAAAATATTATCAATCACTTTTAACAATACTTCCTCAAAGATTACAGTATAATTTCTCTTTTCATAATCAAATGTAAGAAAAAAAAGTCTAGTGATTTCATTTTAGTTTTTCTTTTCATTCTTGTGGCAATTACCGGTTAAATAGAGCGTGAAATTCTACATTTAATGTTACTATATTCAGATATTAATATTTTTATAGCTGCCCTCGTATATCTTTAACATAAATAAATGGTTTGTGATAATAAAGAGGAAATAACATTCAAAATGTTTGTGAAATAATATAAAGTTTAAATCTTGTAAACAACGAGTATTAACACAATGGCCGAATCACTTCCAGAAGACCTCCTTTTATTCTACGTCATCTACTGGCTTTTACCCAGTGGCCATCTTTGTTTACAAGAAATAAGGCCACTTTTAACGTCCTCTTGCTTTTAATAATTAATTTTAATTAAACAGCAAAAGAAAACTTCAATATTAAGCTACGAACTAAACGGTTATTCTCATAACCAAAATATTACACTTTTAAAATACAGTATAACATTGAATTATCGTAAAAAATAGAGTTATTAAAACCACGTGCGTCAATCAACAAGTTGAACAAAATACTTTATATAGTTTAGTACTATTTATTGGTATTTATGCGTGTCTATGCTACCCGTTAATAATTGTATTACTAATTTGAATAGTACAGTGTCTTTTTTGAACATTAATTTGGCTAGTTAGTAATCGGTGTGTTCTTTTGTGAATATTATTTCGTTGTGTGAGCGTGTTATCCTCAGAAAATAAACGGATTTTTTGGTGATCTTTGAATAATTATTTATCTAATATAACATTAAAGCGTGTGATAAAATAAAATAGCGAGTGTGTTTCTCAGTGATCTATATACATTATTTGAAAATTGAGATTGTGTTGTGTTGCCCTCTAGGCCAAACCTCGAGTTTTAAAATTTTTATATTTCAAAAAAATCTGTGAAGTGTAATAAAAATTACTTTCGAGTCTTTATCTAGTGTTTATTAAATAAATACCAGACTAAGACTTCAAGTTATAAGTTATTGTATTTTTATTAGAAACTTTGTTACAACTGTTTAAGAGGAGTGAATCTAAAATAGATTTTTGTTAGTTAGGATAGCTTTTGATTTGTCATTGTTATTTATTTTATAGGCCTAAACATATTTTCTAGGATATTGATTGATATTGATATATTGTTAAAACTGTTTAAGAGGAGTGAATATGAAATAGATTTTCGTTAATTAGGATAGTTTTTGATTTATCATTGACATTTATTTTATAGGCCTAAACATATTTTCTAGGATATTGATTTTTGTTTGTTAAATTATTTAAAGTCATTATAAATAGGCCTACATATTAAAACAATATAATATAACAGATTGTAAAGGAGAGCACAAGCCTGAGGTTGTGTAAAACTTTGGTTAAGTTATTAATCTGTCGTTTTGGCAAGACAATTCAACATTTACTTGTAAGAGGCGGTCGACGAATGATGGCAAAAGATTTATAGTTTTGCATGCTGGTTCAAGAAAGGGCTTTGTGGAAGGTGCTGAATTATTGTTTGCATCAAAGAAGACCACAGGAGATTATCACGGGGAAATGAACGGGGAAAATTTCGAAACCTGGATGAAAAACCAGCTACTGATTAGCCTCGAGGAACCTTCCATTATTGTTCTTAACAATGCTCCATATCATTCTGTACAGGTTAGTGAAAACCTCATACAAGCTTACACAACGCACACACATTAAAGGCATTTTCACTCCAAAAAGTGTTTAAACACTTTCACAACTGTAATTTCCACATTTTTAAAATCAATCTTATTATCTAAGCTAATTTGTAAAATAGATTTATACACTAAAGTCTTTAAGTATCTCTATATCAAGGATGTCTAGTCACAACACCAAAACTTTCTTTTTGTCCTTAATTGGTTTTATCCAAGTTTTGTAAATAAAATTTTAATATTATATGTGAATTTTAGACTTGTCAAGCCATGTTTTAATTCAGTTGATGTTAATCACTTTATTGTAGATTTTTTTTTATATTTTGAAGCTCATTAAAAGCAAAGCAAAATAAAATCAATTTTTTTTTAATATTAAAAGTCAAATAATCCATATAACTATTTATGAGTTTTCAATCTAAGTTTTAACTTTATTACCACTCCTTACTTTAAACTACTTTAGAATGTTTTCTGATTATTATTATTATTATTATTATTATTATTATCGCACCGTCTTTATACCCATTTGGGTTATACGCACTTACACTAATGTGTAACGGTAGGATAATTGTGAAATGAAATGGAGGACCTACAGTTTAACATGGGATCCGAACCACGGTGGAAGCCTGGCATTACACACATTCACAAGTTGTGATTAATACACATCTTGTCAGAGGTCAAGAAAGGGTTTGGAAATCAAATGAATTTGTGCCGGGACTGAGGAATGAACCCCGGACCCCCAGTACAGAAGTCTGACACCTTACCCCTAGACCACCAGGTCACCAACATGTTGTAATACTCTTAAAAATGTTTGACTTTTTTTCCTATTTGTAGTAATTGATATTCAGATTTTTCACATTTATTAATGTTGTTAATAATACTAATATTAACAAAAAAAATTGATTTTTTTAATAATTTTCTATAAGAAAATTGGAATTTTTTTATTAAAACTTTATTTATTACAATAAAAACTGATATGGGATTAAATGCTATTTTTTTTTAAATATTATATTCTTGAAAAAATTAATAATACTAGGCCATCAACATATCAAGGTCAACAATATATAGAAAATAAATAAAACAGTCATATAGGTTTCTTGTATAAACTTAAAATTTGACTCTCAGAAGTGACAGCTGCTAAACACATGGTTTTACAGATCATATGGTCCTGCGTAGGGATACATAATTTGGTCTGGTGACTTTTCAGAGCTGTCAGATGTCAGCTGTGAGCTGTCAGTCAGCACCAAAGAAGTGGTATGAGCACTGTATATCTGATAATCAAATAATGACCCTTAGTCAGCTATTTGACTGGGCAACAAAGAATATTACACAGGTTATGTTTTTATATACTTCAAATGAGAATTAAAATGAATAAATAATTCTTAAATAATGTTTTTCATTGGCAAGGCCTATTCCAAGGACTCAGAAAATCCATGCGATAATTCCATTAACAAAATTATAAGTTGCCACTAAATTGTATTCATTTTCAAATGAGTCAAGAAAAGAAGAAATAAGTGTTATTGAGGGAGAAATTAATTTAAAAGAGATCTATGGATTTGTTGCGTGTGTATGATGATCATCCTATAGTGCTTATCAAAAATTTCATTTCACAGTAGTGAATTCCTCTTACATTCGGCTCTTTAATTACCCATGTTTCTGGTGCATATGACAATATTGGTATATAGTACGTCTTGTCCTCAGCTTATCCTTGCTCTAAATTATACTTCTTACAATTCTTAAAAAATCTTCTGCTTGCCTCCTTTTATCACTAATTTATCTTCTGTTTCTTATAATTTCCTCTTTCACACTCCTCAGGTATTTAAAGCTTTCCACTATCTTCAACTGCTCCCCTCCTACTATCACACCAGTTGTGCACCTTTCTCTATTATTTGTCGTAATCAGCATCTTACTCTTACATTAAACCTCATTTTATACCTCTCCACCACTTCATCCCACTATTCCAACTGTTCCTGAATTTGTTTCTCCTCATTGGCCCATGCCATCACATCATCTGTAAACATCATTGTTCTCATACTTTCCTCTTCAATTCTTTCTTTCACTTCCTTCATTATTTTGTCCATCATTACAGCGAACAGTAGTGGTGAGAGTGCCCTTCCTTGCCTCAGGCCATTTCTCAGCTAATACACACTTGTCTTCTCTCTCTTTCAGACAGTTCACACTCCTTTTGTACATATTTTTCACTCTCGTTATCATCTCATCCTCACTCATTTCTTCTTCAGTGCTTCCCATACTCAACATCTGTACACACTGTTATAGGTTTTTTTAATATCCAGGAAAGTGATCAGAGGGTTCTTCTTATACTCATAGTATCCCTCTTGCAGCCGTTTTAAAGCAAATGTGGGATCTACTGTGGACCTTTCTAGTCTCAAGCCATACTGTTCCTTCCTCAATCCTGCTTCCACTGTTTCCCTAATTCTTTTCTCCAATATATTCCATATTACTTTAATCACTCGATATAGCCATTGTAGTCCCTTCTCTCACCATCCTCACACTCACTTCATACCCTCTTGGTGCTTCAGTACAAACATAGAGTTTAGTTTTCTTCAAATTGTGACCTCAACAGTTGTTGAATATCTGTCTTGAGCATAGCTGCATTAGATGAGAAAATTTTTAAATGAAAAGAAAAAGTTGTCATTAAATCCTGTAACTTCCTTGACAGATATTCAAGAAATTTTGAGGTCACCATGTGAAGAAAATTAAATTATATGTTTGTAATGGAGCAATATTTTATCTATTTTGGCAAAAAAAAAGTTTTGCCATAAAAACTGCAAATAATTACCTTTTCTCGCGTCCCCTTCCATCCCACCTTAAATGTGTACTTCTCTGGTAAATGGGTAGGCTTAGTCTTTTATCACTCAAGTAAAGTTAAATACTTGTAAGAATATATATGAAAACTAGATACTGTAAGCTTTATTATAGCATTGGTGAGTCTTTTGGCACGATATGATAGAGCAAAGATGGTTTTCAAAGTGGTGTATAACTTTTATAAACAAGTACTACATGTGTTGGCAGATCTCGTCAAATCCTAGATGACTTCAGGGAGGCTTATTACTGGTTATCACAGAATACAGCCAGTGATGCCCGGGTCATGAGTTGGTGGGACTACGGCTACCAGATAGCAGGCATGGCCAACAGAACAACTTTGGTTGACAACAACACTTGGAACAACAGCCACATTGCCCTTGTGAGTTAAACTTGGTGAACAGCCACATAATCCTAGTGTGTTGTACACCCTCCAATGCCTGTCTAAGAGTATGATCTCCCTTCCTTTCATCTTGACTGCAAGCCCAACTGAGTACATCTTCACACCCTTTTTTTCTCAGCTGTTAGTTCAACTGAGTGTATACTCACGAACCCACTCTCCCTCCCTTCTTAATCCACCTAGGTGTATACTGTTCCTCTATTCTTGACTAAGAATACAACTGAGCTTAATTGTGAAATTACAGTAAAATATGCTAAACTTATGACTTTAAATTAGAGATGGGACAATATCAGTTTTTCGATTATGAATCTTAAATGTTACCTGGGTTCTTCGATACTCGATTCTTACTGTAATAGGTTCACCTGATAAAATTAAAAGAATTAAAAAGAAAACAATCCTAGTTTAATATTTATGTAAGTTATTCATAGAGGAGAGTGCTGTTATTTTATAATATACAACACTTAGAATACCAGATACAGCTGAACACAACTAGAAAATATACATATCTATTGTGTGTTAGTTTAAAGATTGAATAGTCTTTATAAATTTTTATTCAAGAACACAAGATTCTTCACCCATTCAGGATCTAAACGGCTCCGTTTACGATTCACTATTAGACCAGCTTTTCTAAACAATCTCTCTGAATGCACAGTGGCTGGTGGAATTGACAAAAACTTCCAATTTTAGGCTAGACAGTATTGGTGTTTTGTTTAAGTTTATCTGTTTTTTCTCTAGTCTTTAAAGAGTCTTTCACCATAGTTCAACAGTTTGATGTTGTATGTATAGAGGCTAATGCAGAAGTGCATGGACCAGGATCTTCAGCACAGCATCAATACTTTCAAACTGAGAAATTTGTAGAGATATAATATTTACTTTTTGTTATTTTCTAAATAAGAATGTTGTTTTTTAAATGCATTTTAAATTTGCTGGTAGTGTGCGACTTACCACCACGTGAAATTTTAGTTTCACACTATGTGCATATGGAATTATCTGAATTGCAAGGATCAATTCGAAAATGTTCTCAAACTTCACTCGACATTTTGTTTTTTAAATAAACACCAAAGCATCAGTAGACTAAAGATAAATCAAGACATTACGAGTTTAAAACACTCAACATTTTAAAAACTAATACAATAATTAATACTAACAATAGTAAATCTTGCATACAATGAAAAGTTAATTATTTGTACATATTATTTAGAATTATCAAATCGACTACAATTATAAAGACCAAAGACACCTTAAAACGGATATTAATGTTTAATCATTAATAGAGATGTCACAATACCTGTTTTTTTCGAATATGATTCTTAAGTTCAACCTTGATTCTGATTCTCGAACATTTCCTTTTTAATTATTTTTCCAAGTATTATTGCATAGAAAATCTGGTGTGCTTGATATTGGCAGCATCCAATGTCCTTTTCCTATATTTGTCCTTTATGTTATACCTTTTACATGTTCCTATCTATGTGTTCAATCATTCTTTAACACATGTCATTTTAAATTGTAATATTTATCATTTATTAAACACACTAAAATCATTCAAAACTGAAAATCAAAACAGAGACTTCAAAGAAACTCAAACTTAATACAATAAATTGCAGATTTTTCAACAGAAAGAAGAACACATTTTACTTGTTACAAAAATTTTAAGTCATCTGCCATAACTGATCCTATGCACGTTAGCTTGTCAGGAATTAGTAATGAAGTTTGGCAATGATATATCAATAATAGAGTGAATTAAAATAAATTTAACTATTTTTTGCTTCATTTTTACTATTATTATTAGCACCGCGTCTTACTACCCGTTCGGGTTATACGCACTTACGCTAATGTGTAGTGGTAGGGTGATTGTGAGATGAAATGAAGGACCTACAGCTTAACGTGGAATCCGAACCACGGTGGAGACCTGGCATTCCTCACATTCACAAGATGTCTTGTCAGAGGTGAAGGAAGGGTTTGGTAATCAAATAAATTTGTGCCGGGATCGAGGATTGAACCCCGGCCGCCGGCACAGAAGTCTGACACCTTACCCCTAGACCGCCAGGTCACCTTCATTTTTACTAACTACATTGATTTTTGTTCTATTTTTATTAAACTTGTTTTATTCAAAGATCTAAATAAAACATTCAAAATTGAAAAATGACAAAGAATATAATTACAGGAGCGCAGCTATTTTAATTTGATAAGAATATCATAGCTTTCAATATACACGTTGTAATATATCAATTATAAATGATAGATATATTACAGAAAATTGCCATTTTAGTCTATGTATTATATATCAATTGTTTGTTTTTAATCGATTCATATATTCTAACAGTCTCACTTAAATATTAATTTAAAAAAAGGTGTCAAAGTTGTTAATTTTTTACCTCTTTTTAATGTAATAAAAGAATAGCACCATTAGGCATGTATGTAGTGAACATTAAAAAACTATGGCTATAATCCAGAATATAGTAGCACTGCTTCTGGATACACATTCATTTATTATTTCCTGGAATTTTCAGGAAAAATTAATATCATAAAGTTACAATTAAGGAATGTCTATTCATGTCACATTTGTATTTAATGTTCATTAACAATATTATTGATTTATTAAAGTTAATCTAACCTTATCTTTCGTTAAGTAGACAGGTACCCTAAACTTCAATCACTTTTATTTTCAACTATCTAGTCAAATTACTGCAATAATTATATTCAAGCTTATAGTCTGCTAATTTTAAAGGTGTTGACTCTCATCCTATGTTGCTTTGAGCTTGTTAATTCTCTATCTAGGGGAATAGGGAAAGGTTGTGGTATGTTGATAATGTCACAATCACCTCAAGTCACCTTCAATTTCAACATTCTCTTCAACTTCATCTTCTCCAGAACTTTCTTCAGAGACGACACTAATCACTTCACCACCATCTAATTCACTTCCACTAATATTGTCACTGTCATCCAAAATATTACAAAAACAGTGATATTACTATTACTTCCCCAATCAAGTAATTGTAATATGATTGTTCTTTACCCCTTTACTTTATTATATCTAACATATATATTAATATTCATTTATTTTATTTTGTAGAGCTATTAGTGCATCAAGTCCAAGTATTGTTATGTTTCATTTTTGTAGCTAGCTAGTCTAGAAGATAACCCCCTGATGGACCTCAGCTCCCCAAACTTTTGGCTTTCTACAATGTGCATTGAGACACGGTAGAATTGCTTTATCAACAACTTATTGGGTACACCTCTCCCCCGCCCCCTCTATTTAGTTAACAGCCAACACAGTTGAGTGCCGTTAAATACAAATAACATAACTACACTGCCTACAATTGATGATAATATTTATTCTTTAATAGATATCAGCCAGGGAAACATATTTTTAGCGAAAAGTAACATCATCATTGGCTTTGAAATATTTAACTATTCTTGAAATACACCTTCATCACTCTTACTTGCATTAATACACTCTTATAGTGTTAATCTTATTATTTGCAATAGTATCCATTTTCTTTAGTATGATTGCAGCATATACATTGGATATACTAATATATCTTTAGTATAACAGTGCTTTTGTTAAGAGATTTAGTAACTAAAATGTAAAGGTAACTAAGCACACTGGCTCAGTCGAGAGTTTTTTTTATATTCTTACGACAATACAACTCACTTTTATTGTTGCATATTAGTTTAGGTTTAAATATGTTGTTTTATTTTGTAAGTAGAATAGAATCTAATTAATACAGACTAATTGGGGATTGAAGTTGGCCTGATTAGTGAAAGTTTAGATTTTTAAAAACCTGTAAGGTATGATTAAAACAGCCTATACAAAAACAAACTACATTTATTTTATATTTAAAGCAGTACAAATGGTAATTATTCCTTAGGACAGAAATTAATATGCACTTTACTTGCAGGATATTTTGGTCTTTTAACCTGACTTAACTTAGAACATGACGGTCTTGATTCATCCACACTAATAGGGAAAGTGCTGTCTGGATTAAGTGAAGTCCACTTTTATGAGATTCAACTGTAGTTATTAAAATTCATGCCATTATATCCTGTAACCATGGGCATAAGGAGAATGTCATTTAGTTGGGGGTCAAATTGGCACGTTTAGACCAAAAAGATGTGAAGACTTAATACTAGTAAGCTCGGAAAAATAAGGATTTGCTTATTTTATATATGTTTATTTTTGTGACAAAGTATATCTAATATGTATCTCTATTAATTGTAAAACAGGAAAAACTTTACATGAGGTTACATAACTTATTATTACTCTACTATTAAATGGTTCAAATATTAAGTAACATAAAACTTATGCATTAAAAATCATGTATTGAAATAATCTTTTAGATATAACCTTAAAGAGGAAAGTCTTGATACCATTGCAAAGCATCTTACAACCTACTCAGGCTCCACAGAAATCTCACAGTGTATGCTGAGAAGTGCAAGTCCTGTCAAATGATCATTTCCTGTGGTGTTTTTTTACATACTACTTTAATCGCCTAAATGTAGAAAAGGTACATTCAGGGTTTGCTGTTGATACTGAAAGTGTAGCTAAATTGCAAGAAGTATCCAAATTTTTGAAAAAAAAGTCCAAGCTACACTGTATGAGAGCTTCAATAGTAGTTGTCATTCCTTGTTTTTATTCACTCTTATCCACTTTGCTTTCCAAGTAGTGATTTCAACTGAACATGTACTTATGTTAGGAAGCATAGCACATTAGAAGTTAACAATCTTATCTAACTCTAACTCCTCTAAGTCAGTACCTATTATTCTATTAGAGATTAATTTTTGTAGCTAACAAATAAGGTGTCTTTGTGTTGAGAATCAGTCCTTGAGATGCTGTGTGGTATGGTCCAAGAAAGGAATAATTACAGAATGTGCTTCTACAAGACTAGCGTCTTGTTGAGCTGAGGAGTGTGAACCCCGTAGTTCATACTCTCGAACCCAGACCACTCTTTGCTTTCTTTCCATCAACCAATGGGGTTATTTTCTATGAGCGCACAAATTAAAAAAACAGATGCGGTGTCACCCTGCACCTGCTATTAAATTGCTGCGTTATACAACCCGGAAACCAAACCATGCTTCTGACACGTGCAGCTAAACGAAAGAAAAATGAAACATGGCTGTAGTCTAGAAAAGATGAGTTTACCTTATATTAACTGAAAAGAAGAAATATTAATATATTTACTTTAAAATATGATCTCGAATATTAAAAAAGACAGGAAAAATCGATATCATTACAATACTAAAAGAAAACATTAGAGGTTGTTGGCAACAAAGAAAGAACTATTATCATGTTTAATTTCCTTTTGTTGTCATTTACAGACAAAGATAAGAACTAGGCCACAATCTCCTAAACTCCCCCCCCCCCTTTCCCCCCTTCCTCTCTTCCACCCCTGTATTGGATTCCCCACCAAATTAAACTTTTTATTTTGATATTAATTTTAAAATTCTAAGTAAAGGTTTGTAAAAACCTATCTAACAATATTTTGGTTTCCCTAACATTGGGATGACTTCAAATTAGTTGATTGAGAATTCAATCCTATTACTTCAATCTAAGTGGGCTAGAAAACTGGAAATTCCTTCTAGAAAACGTGAGAAATTTCATTACAAGGAAATAATGACAACCCTGCCGGTTCAAGAAACTAATGAAACACACATATCATCTTCAAGTTTAACTGCCACATGTGAAGAGGAGACTAGAGCTTGAAGTTCAAGTATGGTGTCCATTAACCTGGAAAATCTTGAAAACAGAGAAAATTCGATAAATTTGCTTGCTCAGGGAAAAGTCAAGGAATTCCATCGAATTTCTTAATTTCTTTACATATTCACTAAAAAAAATGCAACATTTATTCACATTAGTCAAATTAACATATTTCTTTCAGATAATACTCCTCACAAATCTATTTTAACACAGCTGTCCTGGTTTTGCATACAAATCTCAATTCTCAAATTCATCATATGATTTCATGTTGTCTTTCCACCATTATACTGCACATCTTTAGACAAAATTAAATAATGGTTATTTGCTTGTGTGAGAACTTGATTACATTATATGAAGACGAAACTAAAGAATGTGTCACACAACAATTTTAAACTGTACTGGTGGGAGGCAATCTTTTAATGTCTCAATATGAATCACTGAAATCTAACTTGGATCTTGCTACTCAATAGTCTATCACTTTAGGTTGAAGTCTTTTATTACCTGTATAAAGTGAAACAATTTCAGAATATAACATCATCATCAACTCTTTCCAATGTGAATGTGAGGAATGCCAGGTCTCCACCGCTGGTTCGGATTCCACGTTAAACTGTAGGTCCTTCATTTCATCTCACAATCACCCTACCATTGCACATTAGCGTAAGTGCGTACAACCTGAACGGGTAGTAAGACACGGTGCTAATAATAATAATAAAATATAACTCTTTCCAACCTGTGGCCAGTTCATATTAGTAAAATGCCTCCATCTTCCTCTATCCCTCCTTCATTCTTCCTTATTTAATTTCTCCCATTCTTCTCCTCTCACTTGCATGTTTTATGTTATCGGCTCCTCTCATCTCTTTCTTGGCATCCTTTCTTTTTCCATCCTCATTAAATGCCCATACCATCGCACTCTTGCTTCCCCTACTATCTCATGTACTCTCTGTTTCCCCACTCTTTCCCGGATAACTTCATTCCTAATCTTGTTTCTCCTCGTGACATCTAACATACTCCTCACAAACTTCATTCCCATGGCCTCTCTCATACAATATCCATGTTTCTGCTATATCTGTAACAATGGGTACAAAGTATACCCTGTACAACACTTCCTTACATTTCAAGGGAACTTCTCTTCCCCATAGCAGGTCTTTTACACAACTATAAAACAACTTTTCTTGCTGTGCTCTTCTCATTAAATACTCTTTGTGCGTATAACCCGAACGGGTAGTAAGACGCGGTGATAATAATAATACTCTTTACTTCCATCTTTTGCCTCAACCATGCTTCCAAGATATTTTATGTTATTTGCTTTTCTCGACTCTACCCCATCCATTTGATAGCTTTACTAAATCCTCAAATTATGTACCTGTCTAAAATATTATTACATCAAGTTGCAATCGCAGTAAACTAATCTTTAATACATAGAGACTGGAAAATTTGGAAAATTCAGATGATTTTAAAATGTAGTTTAACTGGACACCCTGTCAAGGATCCTTCAGAAAGGTAGCCTCTACTTTCTATTCTTGATCATTTAGTTGAGAGCTCCACTACTTTACTAAATTATTTATGAAAATTACTGATTTTTTTACTCAAAATGTTATCGCCTTTCTTATTTGAATGCAAGGTTATTTGAGAACACTGGACTAGATCATTAAGTTAATGCACTTGCAGGATAAGGACCTTAGTTTGGTTGTCAGTACTATGACTACATCACAGACTCTTGGGATGTTTATTACTTGCAGGTGGGCAAAGCCATGTCGTCCAACGAGAGCCAAGCCTACAAGATAATGGTGTCCCTGGATGTGGATTATGTGCTGGTAATATTCGGCGGAGTCATTGGATACTCTGGGGATGACATTAATAAGTTCTTGTGGATGGTCCGGATAGCTGAAGGGGAGCATCCCAAGGACATCAGGGTCTGTATTGAGACCATAACTTGTAAATTACATTACGCTAACCAAGAATCAAATGTATTTGTATTATTTTAATTAACCACACTCTAGTTTTGGCTAGGGGTTTGAGAATGGTGAGTTTTTTATTACGAATATTTTTTAATCGAATAGTGAACATTTGGAATTTAATATGAATATTGAATAATTTTGAATTCAAACCATTAATAAAATCTAGGTATATTTAAGTATTACATACTCATATACATATTTTAAATATGGTCTGCATAATTTTTAATAGAAACATGTGGCACATATTTTCACTTATATTCAAAACTTTTATTGTAAAAAGAAAAAAATATATTATTAAACATAATCAGACAAATAATGAATAAAAATTATCACTGTATTGTTTTGCATCAAAATTTTTAATTAACTTTTCTAAGCTTTGCAAATTTCAAGTTAAACTTGATATTAAATTAATAAAAAGTTTTGAAAATATTTTGTGGTAAAAAATCACATAAAATACATAAAAATAATATTCCATTGCTATTAGTTCTCAATGTATAAACAAATTAAATAGAGTAAGACTCCAAACACAATATTAGTTAGCTAAATAGGCTCAAGAAATTAATATGGTAAATAAATATATAATTTTAAGTTTTTGTGTAGGTCTAAACAGTTTATTAAATTACTTAAAGTAATTTTTTCTGGTGAAAACTATAACCTCAAGTCAGATTGACAAAAATAACAAAGACGAGCCTTCAAATCCTTAAGGATATTTGAGATCTTAGGATTTGAAAACATTTTTAATTCAAGTATCAAATCCTTAAATTTAAAAAAACAAAACAAAAAATTTAAGTAAAATCTGTTTTGGAGCTATAGGTAAATTGAGAAACTAAGATTTGTAAAATAGTGAATTCGACCCACCTCTATAATAATTCATTATGTCAAGAGTTGGGTTGAAGCCACTCTAAAGAATATCAACAGTTAATCCGAATCTCCACTATACATTCAAATCTCAAATTTTATTCTGAATCCTGAAAAAAATGATGAACATAAGAGGAAATATAAGTATAATAGAATGATAAAAAATACAAATATTAACGAATTATTAAAATTCCTTTTTATACTCCATTTATTATAACATTCATACATTCAGTTAAGTGTTATATTACTTGTCCGGGGCTTGGTTGTTAAGTACATCCTATATTAATATTTGTTATATAAGTCACTTTGTCAAGTTTGTTTGATATCAAGTTTTTCCCTTCATGAAACAAGGTGTCTACCATCCGGGAAAATCAGGGAAAACGGGAATTTGAAGTGATCGGGGAAAAACGGGAATAAATCGGGAATTTGGTAAATCACAATAAAAATCCGGGAAAATGATATTTTACTCAAAATATGGAATACAATAATCATTAAATTATAATGTAATTTTTTTGTTTGTAGCTGTGTAATATATTTTTAATTCCTAGTAAACAATTTTAATTCAAATTTTAAAACTAATTATTATTTTAAAAAATAATAATAGAAAAGCGTGGAAGAGGGGGGGGGGAGTTAGAAGGATGTGACATACTTTTTTAGTCGGGAATTTTAGGAAATGATCAAGGGAAATCAGGGGTTTCATTGGTCAAGTTTAGTAGACACCATGTGAAAGTGGATACCTTTACTCTAAATCAACCATTTTCATTTCTTCTTATTGTAGTAGTGAATAGCCCTGAGAGGTAGAGGGATGTGGTTGCCAGATTGATGGTATGTATCGTGGGGCTAAATAAACATAAAATAACTGAGTTGACTAAGATTATTTTAGATTCTATCCAATAAATGGTCTGAATTTGATCATACATTGTCTTGGCTTATAGAGTTGCTGCTTTTTTTCGGAGAATTTCCTTAGTTTTCAGTTGACCTCACATATTCTCAGAGAGCCTCTTATGAAGCCGGTGTATTCCGCCTCCCAAATAATAAATTGGTGATGATGAATCAGATTAGCTGTGTTGCATTCATAGTATACCTAGATGGAGCTACTGGCTTCTTATGGTTTGTAGAGGCATTTGACGACTGAGAATGTTCTTGCAGGAGAGTGACTACTTCACCGACAGAGGAGAGTTCCGAGTGGATGCAGAGGGAACTCCCACGCTCCTCAACTGTCTCATGTACAAGCTCAGCTACTACAAGTTTGGGGAATTCAAGGTAACGCCCCCTCTCTCCCTCTCACAGAGCTACATGTTATGACTAGTTTGTAGCTGGTTGAGCTCACATAATAGTGTCTTTTTTCCAGATGGATTATAGGAGTCCAGCTGGGTTTGACCGAACAAGAAATGCAATCATAGGGAACAAAAATTTTGAACTGACTTACTTAGAGGAGGCCTACACAACCGAACATTGGCTGGTCAGGATTTACAAGTGAGTGGTACATTGTAAGGGTGTGCCTAGTTCACTTTACATTTTGTAAAGCAAAACTTAGAACTAGTCAAGGTAAAGCAAATTGGAAGATAAGTTTATTTTTAATTTCTAATTACAAGTCAGTTTAACCAGAATTTCATAAATATTTCATCAAATACTCCTTAAAATTAAAATAACTAAATGTTTTGAAAATTAAAGTAATAAGCTACTCAAGATATTTCAAATATGAAAATAAATGTTTTAAATGACAAAAGCCTCATTAATATTAGGGATTG
This sequence comes from Timema shepardi, assembly GCA_902151425.1. NCBI lineage: Eukaryota > Metazoa > Arthropoda > Insecta > Phasmatodea > Timematidae > Timema > Timema shepardi. The sequence goes on along the minus strand of CABFVX010001500.1, from coordinate 9,797 downwards.
GCGAGTATTTGTATTTCGAGCTTCCTATTGATGCATGTACAAATTAATTTTTAAAACGCATTGGTAAGTATAGGCTACTTAATTTAGATAATATTGGCAGTTTCGGTTAAAAATCACTAAGTAACCTAACAATTTGATAAAATCATTAAATTTCACATTAATAACATAATAGAGCTCTAAAACTATTTTTGACCAATAAACTTATTCAATATTGTCATCCATTTTAAATTCTCCTCAATTGAAGTTGCATTGCTATGAGAAGGCAATGAAATTAAAACTAGCTAACTAGACCACTAAATAATTGACTACTCATTATTCTTATTGTTTTTACATGGTAGCTTTCCAAAATAATAATTTCAGTTTTGTTAAAAATTCATCTTTGAGAATATATTATATTTATTGTTTTTGAACGTAAGATATATAAAACTTGAATTAATTAATACATTCAAATACAAAACTAGCACTAATTTAGTTAATATTTAATTACAAAATTATTTTGGTTAACCTCTTTAAAATCAGTATTGATCAACATTGTAAATAAGTATTTTATAGAGATGGGCCACTCGAATCCACCAAATACTGACAAGTATTCGAGATTCGAGGATTGAACCTTTCACATCATAAACAAAGCATATTTTGAATTCAAAAATTACTTAGTTAGGCCTACTTGAAAAGCACAACTTAATCCGTAATATTTATTTTGTCGGACTAAAGAGATAAACATGAATAAAATCTTCTGAGAAAAAAATAATAATTGTTAGGTGTGGGAAATCTTACGTGCCTAGTACCCAGTATCCTATCGTCCCACCTGTATGAGTAACTTGGACTCGACCGTTTCGGCACATGCTCACTTCTAAGACTTTCACCTCATGAACAATCTTGTAAATATTTTAATGAAGCATGGGTTTTCAGGATTCACACAAGAGCAAGGTGAATAGGTTAAATGAGATGTCTAAGAAATGTACGTGGATAAACTCGTGTGGACAGAGTCAATAATGAATGGGTGCTTAAGGAGTGCTGTTTGAGTCAGAATCCAATAGTTTGATGTGAAAGAAGCATCTTACTTTGGTTGGGGTATATTGAGAGGATGAGTGTGTATTGAATACGAAACTAATCTACGAAGTTAGAATGTGTGGATAAGAAGGGAAGACATGGCTAATTGTACAGATGAGTTTATATCTATAAAATAAAATTGTTCTTGCTAAATTAAACTAATATAAGGTAGGTCTACATTATAATCTGTTGAAATTATCAGAATCTAATAGGATGACACACTTGTACTAGCATCGGGGGTTATGTAACATGAGATTAGGTTGTAATACATACAAGACTGTAGAATCGGAGTTGTGAAGTCTGAGTCTATAAAAATGTACCAACTCATTCTCTGGCTTCAAAATAAAACTTTTGATATTATAACAATATTTTATACATTTTTTAATGGAAACCGTTGATGTTGATAATGATTAATGACATATATTTTACATGGTTTCTTTATTGGCCAACTTCTCAAACTATGTCACTGTTCTATGTGTGAAATACTATAACCACTATATTTTAGTACATTTATTATTAGGAATAAGACCTCAAATACTCAACTCCCCATATCCTTAAGGATATTCAAGAATTCGAGAAAATTTCTGATTCAAGACTCAAATCCCTAAATATAAATTTGTATTTCCACTTTTCAACTGAAATTTGTTTTAGAGCTCTAATAATGCTTATAACCAATAATAATACTGTTCATAACCATTTATGATTAAAGGATTAATTTGATAACGATACCCCAGACCAGTAATTAAACACTTAACTGACTGTATAAACAAATGAATGGTTTATTAGAAAGAATGCTAACGGATTGCTACTATTTGTATTTTGTTATGATTTTATTATATTTAAATATTTCCTCTTATGTTAATAATATCTATTCAAAATTTGGGATTTGAAGGTAAACTGGAGATTAGGATTCTTAAAATAGCCTACTAGATTCGACCCAACTCTAGAATGTATTATTAGTATAAGTGTTTATTTAACTTTCCCACAGGGGTAGGATTTTTTCCTTTATTTCTTATTTTATTCACATTAAGTGTTAAATCAATGGTCTGGGGTTAGGTTAGGATTTTCATGTCATTAGATTGGTGTTAACCACTAGTAATCTTTATAATAGTTCTAAAAAATATAAATATATTAGAATTTGAGGCTCAAATCTTGGAATATCCTTAAGAACTCATTCTCATCCTTAGTATATACAATAATGATTTGTTCAGATTTGAGTTTGATGGAATCCTCTAATTTACCTATGAATCCCGACTCTTGAAAAAAAAGTATGTACAAAAGAGGAAATGTAAACATAAAATACAAATAGTAACTAAATGGTAACGTTTTTTCTTATAATCCATCATTATAACATTCATACATTCAGTTGTGTTAAATTACTGGACTGGGGCCTGGTTTTTAAGTTAATCCTATAATTATAGTTGGTTCTGAACCACCATTGAGCGGCATTAGAGCTCTAAAACAAATTTTGAAAAATTGAAAGGAAAAAAAATCTATTGTAGAATTTTGAATTAGAAATTTAATTCAATAGCCTAAAGAATTTGAGCGTCCCATCCATATAAACTGGCTATGTATCTTTTAGACATATGATCTACACAAAATAAAGTATGACTTATTTCTTAAGATATAGAGAGAATCTTTGTTGTGAACAACTCTAGACTTTCATTGCAAGGATGTTTTTCTGCATCAAAGCAGTTGAATATTCTTTAAGTAAAAATGTTTAGATAATTATGACAGACATTTTCTAACTTTTCATCATTTTACGCTTATGAAATAGGGATTGTATGGTCTGACAGACTTTTGTATATACTGGATTTTTAAATTAAATATAGTAGAGTTTTAAAACTTTTGTTCAATAAAAATTCTGTATCTGCCAGAGATGCACGAAGGGAATAAATTTACAAGAGTTATTGTGAATTTCCTGTTTCAGAGTAAAGAAGCCGGATGAGTTTAATCGGCCGAGAATTCCAGTTACCGAGCGCAAGATCAAGCGCACCAAGCTTTTCATATCCAAGAAGGTAGCACACATCTCAAATTAAGTGCTAGTTATTATTTTTTAGTATAATATGGCTTAACCATTCTCTCTCCAGGTGAATGCTACTGCAGCCTACTATAATATAGTTAAAGATGAGTTACTTGAATTCTGAAATCTTTGAATCCTTTGAGGGCAAAAACAACAATCAAATCTCAGATCTTTAATTTATCACTTAACTGAATATGGATCATAAAATATACTAGCTTTGATATATTTTATGCCATATTTTTAATAATCATCTGGATAATATTAAAACCATACAAAAGAGGATTGGAAAAGAGCCATGACCTAGATTATCGTTAGTACAGCTGGTTGATCACTTGTGGTTGATCACTTGTAGTTTATCACAAAATTTCTGAGACATTTTCCACTGTCTCAAGAGAGAGGCTAAGCCTCGCAGTTGAGAGTAAATGGGGTTTTGTAACCTGCTGGAGAATATGGTGTCCTCTCTTAGGCGAACAGTGTTGTAATGTTTTTATTGTTGTTGTCAGACCAACAAGCGCAAGAAGGGTGCTATCAAGAACAAGCCAGTCGTAGTAAAAGGCAGGAAGGCGTCCTAGTGTGAGCAAGGCTCTCACTTCACAGCGTGCCTCGAGCGTGTGATGAACTAAGCTGTGATTGCTTGTGAGTGTGGCCTTGCTTGCCTCACAGACTATTATTGAAATGTACTAGAGGTGTGTGGAATTCCCCAAATTCTTGGTTATCATAGAAAAAATATGTTGCGCTCTCTACCTCCACCAATCTTTGGGGCCAGTTTCCAGTGTTTTGAGAGCAGACATTCACTTTGTAAAGTGTGAATTTTAATTAATTTTTATTGTATGAGGTGACAACTTTTGATAAGTTTGAAGTATTATTTATGTCCACCAAATTAAAGTAGTTATTTAAGTACAGTTTCCAATCACTGGTTTCTAAAATAAAGGTAAGATACACATCCTAGAATATTTTCACAATCTATAATTGTATCATTTAAGGAGAACCTGGAGAAAGTGGTTTACTCCTCCGATCGAGACTTGGTTTAGATCTCCATTTAGGAGCCATTTCACTTCTCCAATCAGAAGTGTTGTTTCCTGTGAGTTGAAGATGGGAATTGAATAAATAATATAAGTTGATCAGCTTTCTTTTTTTTTATCTTTGCAACCGTTTTGAATTTTCAAGTTGGAAAATATAAAGATTATTATGATATCCTAAAACAGAATTAGAATGGTGAATGTTAATAAACTGTCCCAATATTTATTTGGAGGAAGAAGTTGAGACAAAGTTTCAGGATCAGGATTCAAGCACACTATCCATGTAGTGAAATTTGTTCTTATTAAGACACATTAGAGACTTCAGTTTCTGGTATTCTGGAGCTGGCTGAGAATTATATCTGTTCCTGATATTCGAAAGTAGCTCCCGGAATAATAGTTCTCAACACATTTTGGAGAGCTAATCTTTTGTTCCTGGTATTCTGGAGTGGCTCTGGAAATGACATTTTTAACTACAGTTTGGAGAACTAATCTTATTCAACAAATCTCTTCTCCCAAGTAGTCAGTGGCACATAATGGGTTGTTTACACTAGTAACTGCTGTGGGAAGCAAGACAGTGTTGCTGTGTGGTCTGTGTGTGCGCTGAATGTTTACACTAAGTGCTGTGTAACATGTCAATCTCTCTTCACCCTCTTAGTGTTTGGGAGAGTCATTTACGCTTGTTAAAATAAAACTTCTCCTTATGCGGGAGATTCATTCCATTTTCTTAGGTTTTTGATAAAATCATAAGTAGGCCTATTGGTTAAATAATTGTTAAAACGTGATTAAAGTGTAGAAATAAATTAAAAGTAAAACTAAACTATATAAATGCTAAAGAGAAGGTCCTCATGATGTGGGCTTTATAGAGGCTACCCAAAACTCTTAAATGGAATAGAGTTAAAAACATGATAGATTGTGATTGCACAATAAGTACCATGCCAGGCTTAAGTAAACCTAAGCTTGTGTTAAGTGTGTGACAAAACTTGATCCAGCCTGTGTTCAGGTCAGTTTAATAAAATGCTTCCATCTTGCCCCATTCTTCCACCACTCTTCCTCCTTTAATTAATACACTTTTTATTGGTACATAACATTCTATAATGACATGCAATGTGCTCTGTATTGGTACACAACACAATAATGTTACACAATGTGCTCTGTATTGATGCACAGCACACTTCATGGGTAAATAACATGATTTGTATTAGAACATAATGCACTCTCTATTGGTGTGTTACATCAGGGGGTTGAGCTAGTGGAAATTTAGGAAGTAGTCCTTGGGATGGGCAAGGAGAGGGGTGTTCAGGAAGTAGTATCATTGGTTGAGGCAAGTTACTGTGTGTGTTGCTGCTTGACCAAAGGAAGATCATCTTCTGATGAGAACTTGGGGCATAGTGGCACTGTTTTGAGTTTTAGGGGACTTTAGGGACTGACCAAAGCTTGTTCTGGGTCGGAGGAAATGTTGATGGATGAGTTTTGAAACTCAAGGAGGTGGTGTCTGGAGATGCATTGGGTATATTGAGGACATGGAGAACTGATCTTGGAAGGGTGGAAAGAGGGAGTTTTCTAGGAATACATATCCAGTAAAGGTTGTGGTAGTTGATGTTCATGGAAGGTTTTCCTCCCTTGGTGCTCCTTCCTTTAGAATAGGACATGTGTATTCGGGTCTGGGTGTCCCTGTTAGGTCCGCTTGTCAAGATGGTGCCGCTCCTTATCTCAGTAGTTGATACTGGGGCAGTTGACTGAGTGACTACCCACAGGGTGGTGGTTGATTGGGCAATTGGCCGAGTGGCGCCAACTGCAGGGTTGTTGTTGATTAGGCAGTAGGCCAGGTGGTGCTACCCGCAGGGTGGTGGTTGATTGGGCAGTCGATCAAGTGGCACCACCCGCAGGGTTGTTGTTGATTGGGCAGTCGGCCTAGTAGTGCTACCTGTAAAGTGTTGGTTGATTGGGTAGTAGGCCTTATGGCACTACCAAGAGTTATAACAATAAATGAGATACTTCAAATGTGTAGACAAGTGCACCAATTACATCTTTCCTAAGAGGTTAATACACCTACAATCATATATATTTTGTATCTTTACAGCTAAACAACTATCAATGACTTGACAGGTAAACATATTAAATCTATAACTAGAAGTCTTATATCCAACTACCCACATAATGATGTGAAATAAGAGACGTGTATTTATTTTAATTTTCTTTGTTTATCTTATGTATTGTTAATATTTACATTTATCGATAACAAGTCTAATTTAAATTTAATCTACATTGTTTTATCTGTGATGCCGCACGGCAGCCGTTGTCCAATTAACATTAATGACTTGGGCGAGAAGTCTCATGGCGAGTCTTATTTGGATACACATTTGTAGACTTGATTGATCATGGAACAGGAGTGTAGTAGGTGCATGAGCTAAAAATGGGCCAATATGCTATGTCATAACAACTGTTTCCATGCTGTGGTTGAGTCAGTTCTTTAAAATGCCTCTATCCTTCCATCATTCTTGTTAATATTCTCCTTCTGCATCCTCTAGTATGACCATACCAACTATTCTCTGCATTGGTACATATTGACACACAACAGCTATATTTTATCACGTTTTGACAGAACAGGACTAAACACTTTCATATTTTAACAATTAATTTCTATTTGTTTTTGTTTTTTATGAGTTTAATGAAATGTAACGTTGTTTGTGTAAATATGCCCTTTTCAATAGTAAAATAGATATGAGTCACTTATGTCAATCACGCCACGAAGTGTAAAAGAATGCTTTAGTTCAAAATGTAGGACTGGTTTCACTTTGTAAATAGAGTTCTTGTTAAAATACTTGTTGTAATTTTGATTTAATAAATGGTAATAAAGAGTTTGTACCTTATGAAAACTACCATGCATCATAATTATTTTTGTAATTGCAAATGTGGTGTAACAAAGAACTGGTCTTTTAAAGACATTCATCATAGTATTATAATTTCAAGAACAATTTAGCATTGTGAACAAACACATGGGTTTTGTTGCTATATAATTTAAAGAATACCTACCTTCTTTTTTTTTTAGCCATGTTTATCACAGACTGTGTAGCTAACGCTACAAAACAAAGTTAATATGCATCAACGTTTGAAGGAGTTATAGTTAGTTACCTGTGTGTGTATAGAGATTTCCAGAAGAGTAGAAAACTCGTCTAAGGATGCTAGCCATTTTGTCATTTTCATAAATGAGTGATTGGTGGCGATTGGGAGAAATATATTTACCATACTCGACATGTGAACATACTGTAAGCTAGTGTAACCTAGTGACAAGATAGTTAACTAAATAATGAGCTATGTGGAAAGCTTTGAAAAAAGGACTAGAATTTTTTTTATTCACTACGAGTTTTAAATGGAAATACCTTGAATACATTTTATGTTTTATTATTGTGAAATTAGTGTGTTTTGTTCCATGGACTTTTAATTTTCAATAGACTACTTAATATCACTATGTTTTTAGAAAAACAAAACTTGCCTTTCCGAGGACATAGGGAGCATCAACTTTCTACAAACAAGGAAATCTTCTTGGAACTAGTAGAACTTACTTTACATTATGATCCTGGGCTAAAAGAACATTTGGTGAGAATCCAGCAGACTGCCAAAAGGGAATATTTTAACGTCTTATTTGTTCCCTAAAATACAAAAAGAGTTTATTTCACTTTTGGGGAGTACTGTCAAAGAGAAAATCATTGAAGATATAAAGAGGGAGATGACTATGGAATACTTTTTGACAGTACGTCTGATGTATCTTAGCAAGATCAGATAAGCAAAGTAATCAGATATATACAGTACATATTGAATAGGAAACGTTGAGGTGAGAGAGTCGTTCTTAGTATTTTTCCCTCTTGCTGATAAGAAGGCGTCTGATGTTACAAAAGAAATTTTGAATGCACTTAAGAGTGAAGGATTGGACTTGAATCTATGCCAAATTCAATGCTACGATAACACTTCCATTATGGCAGGTGTCCACTCCGGTTTCAAACAAGGATTCACCAGTTGAATTTCAAAAGCAATGTTTGTCCCATGTGCCAATCATTCGCTCAATTTGTGCACAGTTCACGCTTTTGAAATTGTCCCTTCTTGTATTACATTTTTTGGTACTCTAGAAAGCATTTACAATTTCTTTTCAACTCACAGATGGAATGTACTAGTTGAAACCATAGGAGTAACAGTAATAAGGTTGTCAGAAATTAGATGGAGTGTGCATTGTGATGCAGTAAAACTCTGATGAAATATTATGAAAAGTTGTGCGAGCCAACTGAAAATGTTGACACAAGAGGTCTAGCAGAAATTTTATTGATGAACATCTACAACTTCACATTTCTTGCCTACCTTCATTTGTGGACTCACGTTCTTGAAGTAAACCATGCCCAAAAATATCTTCAGATAGAGGGGATAACACTTGACAATGTGTACAAAAGTTGAAAACTTTGAAACTATTTTAAAAGGAAACCGAGAAGAGATATTTGGAAGTGGACTTGATTTTGCAACAAAAACTTGTAAAGACTTGAACCTACGAATTGCAAAAGGTGGAAATAGAAGATTCAAGAAAATTATGCCGGGAGAAAAAGCAAGAGACAAAGGCCTCTCTCTACAACAAAATTTAAGAATATGCATGTTTGAATGTATAGATAAATTTTATCAAAAACTGACGAGATCAGCTTCACTGGAAACCATGAATGAAAGATTCACTGCTATACAGTCTTCTAATCTTATAGAGACAAATGTTGAAAAACTCCCTCAGCTCATTTAAAACCTAAGATATTTTATGAACTACAAAATGAAGAAATACAGCGGCTATGACGCCACGTCTAAGCTGCAGACAGCAAAAAAGGAGTCAAAAAGTTATCATCATTGAAAACGTTGGAGTTAATTTTTAAATTGGACTTCCAAGAATCAGTTCCCAACCTTTGTGTAGCATTTAAAATATTTTTAACAATATCCATTGCTTCTTGTGAAAGAAGTTTTTCAAACTTAAAACTAATAAAAAGCTGTCTTCACTCAACAATGAGCCAATCAAGACTGAATAGCTTATCCATACTTTCTATAGCAAGTAAAGTATTTAAAACACCCAAGTTTGACGAATGTATCAAAATATTTGCAGAAAGTAGTTTCTATAAATCATTGAAAGTATTTTATTTTGTGGAAGTTTTGATGTCTTACAATCCTAATTAAACTTTTATTTTATATCATGCTAATTGATTTATTATTAACTTGTAGCTATCTTTATAGTTTGTAATGATTGTGTACAGGTTTTTCATTTAAATATTATTTTATGTTAAGAAAGTTATATATTTTGTAGCACATAATTATCAGTACAACACTTTCATTTGATACTAACAATGTTTGAAAATACTTTTTGGCAAATAATACTCACTACTGAGGTTAGTTAAATATTTTGACCAGTTTTATATTACACCAGAACATGTATATAGTAATGTCTTAAGTTGAAAAATTAAACATATTTCTACATTTTGTAATTAGCTTTAATTAAAATTAAAACTACATATTTGAAAATATAGTCAAAAAACGAAAATTCTTAGTTTTCTTTTAAGGTTTTTTAATACTTACATAGTTAATCCTTTCCACATATTTTTCCCCCGATAGTCTTTTATGGATATAAGATTAAGCCTTGGTTTTGTGGTGCTAAGAGTAGAGACACAATATGGGGGTGCTTAATAATA
>CABFVX010001499.1:150816-161921 GCA_902151425.1 Timema shepardi | reverse complement strand
AAAAAACGGCTAATATTAAATTCGAATCTTGGGAAAAATTATGAAATATAGATAATATATATTGGAATAATAGGAATAGTAGGTGTCAATTTTTTTTCTTATAACACAGTTATTGTAACATTTATACATTCAGATAAGTGGTTATATTTAAAAAATAAAGTAAAAAAATAATCTTGAAAGCCGATTTTCCCTAAATCTCTAATATCCTTAGGACTTGAGGTTTTATATATTTAATAATCGTGGGAAGTGAGACGTGGTGCATAAAAAAAATAGGACACACCGGTTGGGTTTCGAATACGGTTCTAGTAGACCAGAGCTAGTAGTGACACAGAGGAGAGCCTCCCCTCCCCCCACGCCCCTACCGCAACAACGCCGTCACGCCAGCACTTCCGGTGCAAGTTATCCGTGAGTTCGCAACCATCCCCTCCCCCTCCTCCGAAAATACGCCCGTACAGTCAACAAAATTGTATATTGGTGCGTTGACTTCTGAGAGTAGCGAGTCCATAAAACAAAAAACTATCATTCTCTGTCCCGGAGTTGCGGGTCCTATTTTTACATCCCCGACAATCCCCAGGGTACAGACGCGCCGCGAGTTGAATATTGAGCGATTTGCTTTTCAGAACTGCTCTTCCTTTCGTCACGACAAGTCCAGGGGAATCTTGAGTGGTTACCGCAGGAAGATTTGTTGGAGCTCTGGGAAACAATATTTTTAGGGCCTTATTTAGTCAATCTATAATTTTGAGAACCAACGAATCTCCTGGTATACGAATAACAAGCAGTTCAGGTCAAGTGGAGGATTGAGGGTTGTATTTATAGTCTAGTCTCGGGTCAACCAATCTCCCAGTATAGGAATCAGGTCAAATGGAGGATTGAGGGTTGTATTTATAGTCTAGTCTCAGGTCAAATGGAGGATTGAGGGTTGTATTTATAGTCTAGTCTTGGGTCAACCAATCTCACAGTATAGGATTAACAAGCAGTTCAGGTCAAATGGAGGATAGAGGGTTGTATTTATAGTCTAGTCTCAGGTCAAATGGAGGATTGAGGGTTGTATTTATAGTCTAGTCTCAGGTCAACCAATCTCCCAGTATAGGAATAACAAGCAGTTCAGGTCAAATGGAGGATTGAGGGTTGTATTTATAGTCTAGTCTTGGGTCAACCAATCTCCCAGTATACGAATAACAAACAGTTCAGGTCAAATGGGGGATTGAGGGTTGTATTTATAGTCTAGTCTCAGGTCAACCAATCTCCCAGTATAGGAATAACAAACAGTTCAGGTCAAATGGAGGATTGAGGGTTGTATTTATAGTCTAGTCTTGGGTCAACCAATCTCCCAGTATTCACTTAATAAGTTCAGGTCGAATGGATGATTGGATTATTTTAATCTCTACTATACACACACACACACACACAGCCCTTGAGGCTGTTTGTCTAACATTTTTGTAGCAAGTGTCGCGTTAGAGAAATACCCTAAATAAGCCCAGATACTTCCGCCGCGTCGACCGTGAGGTGACGTTCCAGGCTAACATGGCCTGGCCAGGCTGGTACCGTTCGTCGTCACCTGGAAGCGGCGGACCGCGGCAGGAACCTTCTTTCTACCTCCTCGCTCCGGGCTGAAAACATTGACTGTTTAGGGAATACCTTCTTCCTGCGTACTCTATCCGGACTAAAAGGTAGCAGGTCAGGACTGACCTTCGGGTCGTATATCTACTATAATATATAAAGTTACAGCAACAGTTCCCACGTTTTGATGCTTGAACATGTGAAAGTAGATCTATTAATTATTTTAAGGTGGCTGGTTTGAGTCCCCGGTTGTCTCAAGACCAGACTGCTAAACGGCGCTCACACGTTGTTGTCCCCCTTAGGTCTGTCTGCCCTAGTATGGCCCAGTGGAGCCTTGCGTCACGTGGGTAGGACCCAACCAGGGTCACTTTCCTTCTCCGCGCACGCGGTATTGTTCAGACATCGGTGACTTCACGGCCAGACGTTCGGCGACTAAAGAAGGGAGGTGGAACATTTCACCACATATTTAAATGGTGCGCATGTAATCGGGATATCTCCCAGATTTAGAACTTTAGTCAGGCACCTAAGCTCAGTTGGTATAGTGATTGCATACTGAATTTAAGGGTCCTCGGTTCGATTCCCAGCATGGGGAGATAAAGGTTTGAATCCTGATCGGGTCCACTGAGGGTGGTTTTCCTAATGATTTACCACTCTCCTTCCTCGTAAATGTGGGTAGATTATCTCTAAAATGCTTCCTTTCTCATTCCTACTCCATTAGATAAATTTATCATATACGTAAAACCTGATCAGGTAGTAAGTAAGACGCGGTGTAGTGTGTTTTCCCTTTGCAGTGATGAAATAATGTCCGGGGTGCTGACTGTTCTAGATTTAATGTGGTTTCTAAGTTGTGTACTGATATAATCTGTCAGTTCAGAAAATGCACGTTAAATTCCACAAACAATTAATAAAAAACCGAGTTCCCACTTAAATTTAGGTTTTAATAAGCATTTTAACATAAGAAACATCAAATAAATTAAAATAAAGCAATAACAGATATTCTAGTTCTTTTCTCACATTCACGTATCAACTACAGCGCTTGGTGGTTGAATATGTCACTAACGTCGGGTCTGCCTTATATCAGATATAATAATACTTTAATATTATAATGGAAACCTGTACGGATATAATTTACTCCAATTTTTCTTACGAGACACATCTGACTGCTAGAAAAAGCTACTTGATCTACTTTCACATATTTGTACGTCAAGTCATGTGATCTGTACCCATCACTTTTTACATATATTGTCAATATATATAAAATAACATTATAATTACGGGAATCAGCCATATCTGAATCATATTAGAATAAATTGAAAAATGACACTTGGACACGGGAAGGGAACCTGGGGCTTTTGGCCAAGCGTGGCAGTGCTCTATCTCTAAACCATCCAGTGATCGTCCCGTAAAGTTAAAAAATCCACCTATTTCTGGTGATAATTAAGAACTAAATTCCCGGGAAACGAAAGATAACTGATATAGCAACGTAGAATGGATCTTTGGGAATAGAATGCCATTTATTACAACATACTGTAATGTCATTTGTATTTTTCTCCTCCCCTGTCTGTTCTACTGGCGGGCAGCTCAACCCAGGAACGCTATAAACCCGCTTGCTTTCTGGCGCTTAAGAGTGTTTTTTTTTAATCGACTATTCCAGCGCCTTAAATATCAAAACTTAGGCATGGCGTAGAAAACTAACTGAAGGACTAACTACACTGATTCAAACACGTGTTAACCCCACCACTACCCCCTCCCTCTGAAACAATGGGTTACCTAACGACTGCGTGTATATTTCCCCATCACAGTAGGCTCATCCTGTTGTAAACACTAATCACACGACCTCACAAAACTCTTTTATGAAAATTAAGCTGTAACCTGTTTTTTACCACACTCTATTATTATTATTATTATTATTATTATTATCATTATTAGCACTGCGTCATACTACCCGTTCGGGTTATATGCTACTTACGCTAATGTGTAATGGTAGGGTGATTGTGAGATAAAATGGAGGACCTACAGCTTAACGTGGAATCCGAACCACGGTGGAGGTCTGGCATTGCCCACATTCACAAGATGTCTTGTCAGAGGTGAAAGAAAGGTTTGGTAATCAGATAAATTTGTGCCGGGATCGAGGATTGAACCCCGGGCCCCCAGCACAGATGTCCGACACCTTACCCCTAGACCACCAGGTCACCTTACCACTCTTCTAAAGTGGGTCGAAAAATTCCTTTTTGAAGAAAATACCGGAGATTTTGTATCGATTAAATATTGGCAGCCCTGATAGGAATCTTTTGTCTGTGTTGGCTATTCATTCTCCTTTGGGGGCGTTCAAGTATTAAGTAAGCACCTTAAGTGGGGAGGGGGTCAGAGCAATGCTTACGTAAGACAGAGAAAGACGGGGAAAATTGAAGTCCGCTTGGACTTCGGGCAGCAATGAAGATGTTGAGTGGCTAAACGAGGAATTGGAGAAGGCTATAGAAGTAATCTAAAGTTTTACTGACCTTTTCCCCCAATAGAAACATAATAATTGAAAGTTTTGAGACATGGATTCAAGGATTTTGGTCATCGGTTTAGACGTAGGTTCGGTTTTTTAAATATAATATTCATCTATTCACTAGTATTTTTTTTAACTTCAACTAAAAGTAAAGTCAAAATTTAATCCTTTATAATGTTCTAACTTGTTTTAATTTTACCTGTTCAATAAATTTAAATTAATTGTATACCATTGTTAACTGTCAATCATTTCGCCATATTAATTTACACCTATATTTTAATAATTACCAGCAATTTATAAATTGCATGCGTTTTAAATCTTTTTATCATCGCGTATTACCTGTTCCAGGCTATAGGCAAAATTGCATGAAAAAAGGTGGTTATTCCTGTGAACACATTTTTAAAAAAAGTTGACAAATCTTGCGTAAACTAGAGGGTTAGGGGGGTCAGGCATTTGCTTATTTTTGCTTACAAGGGGGTAGGGTGTTAAACATGTGCTTATGTACTACTTGAACGCCCCCTTTTGTCGGTGTTGGCTATTCTTCATTGGCAGGTTTTTATACCTGATAGGCTCACCAAGGCACTAATAACAACTGACGTACGATTCAAGCTTAATTTACACGTTGACCGCTAATTTAGAACAGATTTTGCATGAGTAGCGCAGCAATTTACTCGCTAGACAGAAGTTTACTGACTCAAAATAGGGGGCTTCCCCCCCTCTACATATTGAGTCTATATAATTACAGGATACTCCTTACCACTGTTGTATTGTCGGTTTACCAACTTGCAATCAAGGCTAAACTCGGACACTTAACTATGCGCGTCGTCTGTAGACTGCGTGCACAAATCCACCCTGAAGCGACACCCGCAGTTTCCTCAACCAGGCTCAAGAGATGTCCACCGGTCGATAACGGCGCATATTTTTAAAAGATCCGCTTAAAAATGGTAGTTTTGGAGAAGCGGCCAACACGTCTGACAACCCGGCTCGGTGATCGAATGGTTTGACTGAGGCTTCACACTCTCGCAGTAGATAAGACTGCCGATGACGGGGAGATCTAGGTTCGAATACCTGTCGTGTGTACTTAAGGTTGGTTTATCCCTAATTGGGGGTTTATTCTCCCTCAACGCAAATGTGGGTACACTTTCTAGTCTATTACACACGCTTGCTTTTCTATTTTTGTATGTTCTCGAGGTTCTTGGTGTAATTAATTATTTTAGGGAATTTTGAAACACACTGTCAACATGTCTACCTCGTTGTGGCTGCAATTCCTGACTCGGGTAGGGAGACCGAAGATTAAATCCCAACCTGCTACAATCGAGGTAATTTTCTCGTCCTCTTCCCAGTTTAATTCCCGTCCCCAATTTGCTTTTTAATCCATACTATTTCATCCTATCTCCACAGTTGATATTTAAATATACTGTCATCGAACGGCCTCAATTGGAAGGCACGTTTGTGCAAACATTTTCTGTTGTGATTGGCGAATGACATAACGAATGTTGCGAGGTTGTTATGATGAATCAATAAACAAACTAGAGGAATGGACGCAAAAGGTCATTAGTCCTGAGCAAGGAATCAGACCAGCGGCCCGGTTAAAGGGGGGTGGTCTTTAGGTACTCGGGGCTGACTATGGAAGATCGTAAGCTAGGAGGTCACGCTGCTTGTCACGGGACCACGTGGGCTAAGTTGTAGGGTTCATCAAGTACCAGTCGGGGCTGCCGCTCGAGTCCAGGGAACTAGGTTCGACGACCGTGCAGGGACCGCCTAGCAGTCGGACAAGCCAAACCTCATACCACCTCGTTCGGTCACGCGCTTCTCTATATTCATTTTAACTTCACTATTAACATCACATGTGTAATAGTATAGTAGTATTAATAAACCTTTATAAACCCAAGTTTAACGTCAATCACGAACACACACAAGCAGTGGCGGCTCATAGCTAAAATTAGTGGGGGTGCTGATCCAGAACATTTTTAGCCTTTGTTTTAAAATTGTGTAAAAGGAAAAAAACATGTATAAAAAGAGAATTGGTTCAGGAACTTGATAAAATCTTAACAAAAAAAACCCAAACATTTCTTACTTTAACTTAAATTGTTACAGTTCAAGCTTGATCTATTCATTTAAAAATGAAATCCATTCTTTTTGTTTTAATTTGCGCAAATTAATTTTATCCTTGATCTCTGGATGATAATCGAGGAAATATTTCTCCATTGAAAGTACTGCAAGCGCATTTAGTCTTTCTGTTAAATAAAAGAACCGAAAAAAATGAATCAAACAGAATATGGGGAAACCAAATAATAATCTAACTATACACTCTTCTACACTTTATCACATTAAAGAATATGGTACACTGTTTTTAAAAACAACACACGCTGAGTAAAAAAACTTCTTCCACCATCACGCTAGAGCCGGCACTGCTATAGAAGCAGTGCTTTCTCTACCTGGAAGTTCCGCCTTCCTCTCCACCCTCTCCTATGTGCGCATGCTCATAAGGCAAACACCACGTTGCTGGCACTGTTAAGCGCACAGTTCCATGCAAAGAATTTTGTATCTTTTTCATAAACTGGGAGATGGCTACTGATGTACTGACATTAAGCTTAAGCAATATATATTGTACTACAAAAAATAAAGACATAGAGAAAAAAGGACTAATTATATTAAATGTAATCGATAATATCAAGTGGAAATAGGGGGTGCTGCAGTTCCCCAGTGCCTATACACGAGCCGCCACTGCACACAAGTAATCATATCATCCCCACTTATCCTCGGCCAAGTACATCCTGGCAGATCCATTGGCTCATAACTAGTACATACAAATCGGGGGGGGGAGTTGATAATATTCTAAAAAATCGGCGTGTGTGTGTTTATTTTCGGCTGGCCTCCTGGTTTAGTGGTCGGCACTCCTGGCAACTAATCTATAGGTCGCGTGCTCAAGTTCTTGTGGTAGTCTATCATAAGCATTTTTCCCGAAGGGGAATTGTTCCTACGGTCCGAATAATTAGACTTATTTTTAGCACTTGTTCGGGTTATACGCGTATGTACTAATTATGCTGATGGTTTTAGAAATTCGCATCGTCAGTCTAGCCTACTGTGAGAGTAGCGCGTTAGACCACGCGGCCACCGAAGCTGGTAGTAACTAGGCTTAAGCTAGGTCTAAGATTTAAACAATCACCATACCATCATTATCTAAGTGGACTAAAGTAACCACATCTACGTGGTGTCCCAATATCAGGAGAGGGCTACTTATCGACCACTGTCATTAGAAGACCAGGAATGTCTAGTCGGCAAACACTGGTGGCATACGTTAAAAAAAAATCGCCCGTTTCCGAGAATTGAACTGGGAGTTTCTTATTTCAGCTCTGTCGTGGCAAGTGAACATTTCAGAGGTAGGTAGGTATCTATTATTACAACGACCCAGGTTACCTGGTGGTCTAGGGGTAAGGTGTCAGACTTCTATGCTGGTGGCCGGGGTTCAATCCTCGGTCCCGGCACAGATTTATCTGATTACCAAACCCTTCCTTCACCTCTGACAAGACATCTTGTGAATGTGGGGAATGCCAGGCCTCCACCGNGGTCTAGGGGTAAGGTGTCAGACTTCTATGCTGGTGGCCGGGGTTCAATCCTCGGTCCCGGCACAGATTTATCTGATTACCAAACCCTTCCTTCACCTCTGACAAGACATCTTGTGAATGTGGGGAATGCCAGGCCTCCACCGTGGTTCGGATTCCACGTTAAACTGTAGGTCCTCCATTTCATCTCACAATCACCCTACCATTACACATTAGCGTGAGTGTGTAAGTAAGACGCGGTGCTAATAATAATAATAATAATAATAATAATAATAATACAACGACCCAACCCCTAGTCCCGGAATTTAAGCTCTGGGTGAAGGGGGTGACTTATCAACACCCCCACGTGATAAAACTGGTGCTTGAATCTAGAGTATCGACGCCTGTGCAGTCACGTCATATGGGGCCGTGCCCTGGTTTTGACCAAGTATAGCTCCAAACGGCTGACAAGTACACTACTTGCACGGAGGATCCGGCCCTCGTCGCCTCGTCGTGGCAAACTCTCCATTTTCATCTAAGTTTTATTATTTGAGGCATTTAACGTGTTCTTTCCAATCCGAATAATTATATCAGTACGATTCATAAAACAAAATAACACACACAACCATCTACTTTCCCCTGTTCGTTCTTAAATTCATCACTGTGATCAGGGGAACCAGAATTTCACCAATTATACATTTTTCAGCCAAGCTAGGAATTGAACCTGGGACTCTTAGCTCAGTAGGCAGACACGCTACCTACTGAGCTAAGGTATCGGTCCATTTTCCATAGGGAGGTCTTAAAAACATTTTGCTGCAGCCAACACTGATACCACTTTTCTATATTATTATTATTATTATTTTACAGGTGTTGATAATTTACATTGGAATTGACAGGCGTACATCACATGACTTAACGTATGAATATTTAAAAAAAAAATTTAAAGTGGTTTAGAAAGTTTTCCTCTTTTTAAAAATCAGACTAATAAAACGGGATAAAAAAACTGCTACAGAAACGAACAAAAAGTATTTCACTGTGAGGTGAAAGGTGGCCGTTCTCGAACCGGACAGACTGTTCTCGACATTAGTCATAATGTTGGTTAGGCTCGAGCCAAGATCGGACAGGTAAGGAGAGCGAAGAAATAACATAATAACCTTGCCGATTTGAATGTAGTTTGTTGACTACCAAAACGGGGGAGCTTCTGGGCGCGGTATTTTTTTTTAATGTTGCCATCTTGTGTGGCCTTTTAAACTGTCGGCCACAAAACTCACATACTTGTTCTCACTGTCTTCGATGGCTTTGATTACGTCAGCCCACTTTTTATATGAAGAGCCTTAATAATATAAGCAACTAGATCTACTTTGACGTATTCATACGTCGATTCACTGCCACTTTTGATGGAAATTATCACTTATAAAATATAGACTCGCTTCGTTGGCTGTATAATCTAAGGCGTTACTCTCTCAGTAGCTTAGACTGTCGATGACTGGGAGATTGAGGTTCGAATCTCGGTCGGGTGTACTAAGGTTGTTTAAAAAAAAACTATTTCCCAATCTTGCTACACACAAATGCGAGTATTATTCCTCTAACTAAAACCGTAATCATCCATAAAACCATCAGCGCAATTAGTACATAAGCGTATAACCCGAACGGTTGGTAAGTAAGATATCGTGTTAAAAAAAACTAATAAAATCGTAAAATATTTTCACTGTTGACAGCAAAATTTGTGTTTGTGTTTTACAAAAGGCACTTCTTACCGAAATTGGTTTTGAAGAATAAGCTCTGTGACCCGCATTGGTGGTCACGTGGCCTAAACGTTAGACTCATTTATTCTAATCTGCTGTTTACGGGACGGGACTAATAGCGATGTACTAAGGGTGGTTTTTAAACAAATTATTTCCTAATATCCCTTTACAAATATAGAAACAAATTACGTTACTAAATTCTACCTTCCTCATCTCAAATGTGTGGACAGCACGGGAAGGAGGTAAGACGAAGCGAATATATCTCTCCCCTCCCCTTCCTCTCTCTTCTCTACCCTACTCCTCCCTCCCCTAACCATACACTTTCTCTATTCTATTCCTCCCTCTCCTAACCTCATTTTCTCTATTCTTTTCCTCTCTCACCTAACTTCATTTTATCTATTCTATTCCTACCTTCCCTTCCTCTCTTCTCTACCCTATTCCTTCCTTCCCCAACCCCTCTTTCCTTTTCTCTATTATATTACTCCCTCCCCTAACCTCTCTCCTTACCTCGACTATTCCTCTCCGTTTCTCGACCTTAACCCCTCTTGCCTATTTCTTGATTTCCTCCACCTTTCTTCTCACTCCTATTCCTCCTCTCTTCCCTCTTTTATGACTCCTCTCTTCCCCCTTTTATTCCTCTCATTCCTCTACTATTCCTCAGGTTTTTCCTTACTATTCCTTCGTCCTCTTCCCTATTCTTTCTTTACCCTAACCCCAATTCCTCCCTCTATCTTCTCTTTTCCCTCCTCCCTCTCCCATATTCTTTGTTTTCCTTTCCCCTATCCCTCCTTTTCCCATTTCCTCCTTGCCATTATACATCTCTCTCCTTTTCCTCCTTTCCCTCGACATCACTATGAAATGTGAAGCCGGTGCTGGTAGATGGAGAAGATAGAGGGAGACAAATAACTAGTTAAAAATGCGAGCTTAACAGTAAGTTTTAGGTTTAAAAACATTTTAAATTTCACTTTGTCTTTATATGACTCCAATCTGTTACTATCAATTATTTCCAAAAGCGCTTATAATTAAAAATTAAAAACTAATTTATTCAACTCTTATTATAATCTTAGTAGACCTGTTTATATGTTTATACTAACATTTAGTGTCATGGCTGTTTTCCCTTTTATTGTTTTATATCACATCTCCTTTTACGGGAATTTCAACAAGGTTGGCGTTTTCTCCCCATCTATTTGAAAGGAGGGAGGGGAGTATTTTTTAGAAGCACCTTGCACCGTAGACTTAGCACCTAACCAAGAGCAAGAAGGTAGTGGAACAGTTAAAAGACAGCAGCAGGCTCTATTTGGAAAGCTCTGCATTGGCGATGTGTGATCATATGATAGCTAGCCTATCTAGTCCGCTCCATGATCTCCCGTCTTGGTATGCTCACGGACAGGGCTCTGCTCTGGCCTCTGTACGCTCACGGATCAGGGCTCTGCTCTGGCCTCTGTACGCTCACGGGCAGGGCTCTGCTCTGGCCTCTGTACGCTCACGGACAGGGCTCTGCTCTGGCCTCTGTACGCTCACGGACAGGGATCTGCTCTGGCCTCTGTACGCTCACGGGCAGGGCTCTGCTCTGGCCTCTGTACGCTCACGGGCAGGGATCTACTTTGGCCTCTGTACGCTCACGGGCAGGGATCTACTTTGGCCTCTGTACGCTCACGGACAGGGATCTACTTTGGCCTCTGTACGCTCACGGGCAGGGCTCTGCTCTGGCCTCTGTACGCTCACGGGCAGGGCTCTGCTCTGGCCTCTGTACGCTCACGG
>CABFVX010001499.1:123484-149791 GCA_902151425.1 Timema shepardi | reverse complement strand
ATGGAACTGTTATGAAAAAATCAATCAAAACGAGTTCAATTCATCAAGTTTGTTTAGGTTATCTGCATTATTTTATCGTATTTATTTTCCTGCTAAAATGTCTGTTGAGAATCATAAACGCGAACGAAGTGTAAATTTTAGCAAAGAAGAGGAAATGTTGCTGATTGAATTAACTAATCAAAGTCGTCATAATCATACAATAAATCAGCCATTTCATAATATAAATAAAAGTAACCTCACTTTAATAAACAACAATCGTCTTGAAAACAATATGGCGGAGTGTTTAACGCTGTTAATGTGGACGTTATGTTTGCTAACCAGAAGGTAGACCTCGCGTTAACTTTACGAGCACATTTACGTGAACATTAGCGCTAACCAAACATTGTAAAATCAAAAGTAGTGGTCGTTATCGCTTAACCTCATGTTAAGCCCTAACGAATAGAATAACATGACATTGTAAAATTGGGCCTAAATCTAGAGCCTTTTTCATCAATATTAGTCTAATAACTCCGCAAATATGATTAAAAACTTGTTAATGCCACACATTCACGCATTTGTTTGTATCAATAAGACTCAAACTATTTGGTTGTTAAGGAAAAAGAGTCCTGTTGGCATTTTTCGGCCTTATTTTTGTGTGAACCATATTTTGAAATAACTCGTAGAATTAAATATTGCGTTAGAGCAGAAAGCCTGCGCGGCAATTTCTCGCTTACCGAGGCAGCCCCCTTAAAATCCTCAGAATTGATCCTAGTTCCTAACGATGCAGTGCAGTAATTGACCGCCAGTTGGAGAGTGCAATGCCACGGGTTGTCAAGCAGCGGTAATTGTGTCGCATTATAATGTCGTCTGGTTGAACGTCGTTGTTTATTAACCGGAAGGCATCTGCATCCATTACGGTCCAATTTGTTGAGTCCGAGAAGAATGAGTTTGTTAGTAGTGTATGTGTATGAATTCCTCGGTCGGCTCCAAGGTGTAGAGATTGTTTGAGAGAGGCTGCTTGCTGGTGACTCCATGGGGTAGAGATTGCTCGAGGGCAGGATGTATGCACGTGACTAGAAGGTGTAGAGATTTTGTCTGCGGGTGACTCCAAGGTGTATGGATTGTTGTTTGAAGGGAGGTTGTCTGCAGGCGACTCCAAGGTGTAGAGATTGTTGTTTGAAGGGAGGTTGTCTGCAGGCGACTCCAAGGTGCAGAGATTGTTGTTTGAAAGGAGGTTGTCTGCAGGTGACTCCATGGCGTAGCGATTGTTGTTCGAAGGGAGGTTGTCTGCAGGTGACTCCATGGTGTAGAGATTGTTGTTCGAAGGGAGGTTGTCTCCAGGTGACGACCTGCCCTTGTGTCCCGCTCTCTCTACCTTGGATGTTCACTGTCCTGCCTCGTTGTTTGGCAGTGTTCCCGAAAGTGGTTTAACTTGGCGACAGAAATACTCCCATGTGAGGCAGACCCTCGGTCCTTCGCGACATTCTAAAATATACACGGGCATGCCCTCAGGTCAAAGTGCCCCTCTCCAAGAAGAGGGGGGTTTGGGTTTGGGGGGTAGACTTGTCAAGTGGGCGCCGAGGGAAAGTAACTGGAAACAAAATTATATTAATAACTTTTTAGGAGAATCTTGTCATATGCAACGCTGTACTAAAATGTTTATTTTTCTATTGCTTTAGTGTTTTTCCTTAGCATCGCGTCTTACTCTTTGTTCAGGTTATACGCCTTTAGTGCTAATTCATGGTGGCGGCTACACACAAGGAAAACCTGGAAATTCAGATAATTCATTTGATGTCAGGGAATAAAAAAAAATGTCGGGGAATCTAAAGAGCTTACCTGACTAATTTTTCACCTAAACCGTTAATAGAATATACAAAAAATGCATTATTCAAATATGTATTTAATAATATTGCTTCAATAATAATAATAACACTTGTTAAAATATGTGTTTTTATTGTTATTTAGAATATTACAGATGGTTGCAAAAATGCAACGGCGCCAGTCCTCGAATGTTAAGCTTGATAGATAAATTTTCTACCTTCCATATTTTTCTTGGATATTTATTTTAAAAATAGTATTTAAAAGTGTTGTTCTCGTTTCACTTCTTTATTTTATACAAAGATCCAATGTAACAGTGGCAAAAAAGGTACAAACAGTTATTAGTGTAAAGTTTGGTTTGATTTGTTTTAATCAATTATTGAATATTGGGTTTAATATTTGACAAGAGCACACCGCAAATCCACTACTAGTCGACAGCTCTGTTTAGTTTTTATGAGTCAGAGTTGAAAATTAGGTGGTGTTGCACGTGGTCGCAATGGTAGCTGTTGACGAGGGTTGGAGGAGGAATCAGAGGCTTGCGGGCTTGAAAAATAAACATGTGCATGAGCACAAGCGTTTTCCATTTTGTTGGTCACATAATAGATGGTATTATTACAACTAGTAGGCAGTGTTGCCAATACGGCGAGAAAAACTTATAAATTTTTTTCAGCATTGCATTTCACTTAAGCTATACTCATATGTACTACTTAATCTAATATGTTAGCAGGAATGAGAGGTCGAATTTAGAGGAAGTGTACCCGCATTTGTGTGAATAGATAATGGAGATCCATGTATGAAAAAACACTCTCGGTACACCCGACCGGGATTCGGACCCCGATCTCTCCGTCATCGCAAGTATAGTATATGGCGAGAGTAATGCCTTAGACTATGTGACCACTGGATTGGGTTTTATTTTACTTTGTTAAAGGAATTGAAATAAAAAATTCTTGGCTGATTGGTAACGTTATTTCCTAAGTGTTCCACATCTCCCTTGTTTCACGCCCCTCAGGTTGAAAAGCACTGGGCTAAGGCGTCACTCTCGCTATAGACCGGAATTTTGATTATGAGGAGATCGGGGTTCGAATCTCGGTCAGGTTTACTGAGGCTTTCCCCCCAAAATGGTTTTCCACTCCACCCCACGCCAATGCGGGTACACTTCTTCCAAATATAACCTCCCTAGTCACCACCACTAGTGTATTTAAAATACAAGTGTAAAATCCAGACAGGTATAAGGTCCCGGTGCAAAAAAAAATCTGCATTTTTGTTTAAATAGTTGTAGAAAAAATAATTAGAGGGAGATGTTCCATCAAACGGGACTGGATCTGATTTGTCTAACCATGCTCTTTCAAGACGTGCCACAGGTGATCGTGCCTCGCAGTTTGAATAACGACGGGGTCGAGGTGATTCCACGGCCGGTCGTCCTTGTGGTATTGTGGTCAGTGGGCGAGCTAGAGACCGGCTAGGTTCGAACCACACCCACTCCATACACGGCCACATGTGATGTGCGCATGTCAGGGGGGGAATAAAGGGTATCTTGTCAAAGACCACTTTATTGTTGGTGACATCTTGGAACCAGCTTAACTGCTAGGAGGTATCGTGGTTCGATGGGCTTGTACCGCTTAATTTAATCATTTAAATAGCTACAGCGTTTCCACTTTTAGTAGGATTGTAGAAATAACCTATAAAAACATATTGCTTTTATTTTTTTGTACGGTCGACATTAATATCATCCGCTCCGGTGGTCGAGTTGTTATAAGGCGTCACACTCCCGATGATGGGGCGATTGGTGTTAGAATCACGGTTGGGTATACCTATCTTTTTTTCTTTAGGAGGTTTCCTCTCCGTGCTGATGCGGGTACACTACCTTTAAATTCAAACTTCTTTATCCCTGTAATTTGTGCGTATACGTGCGTGCTTTAAAAAATGAATTACATTTATTTAAATATCGATATTATTTTATAGATCTTGATTCTATTATCTTTCAAAAGTGGTACTATTATTATTAGCACCGCGTCTTACTACCCGTTCGAGCTATACGCACTTACGCTAATGTGTAATGGTAGGGTGATTGTGAGATGAAATGAAGGACCTACAGTTTAACGTGGAATCCGAACCACGGTGGAAGCCTGGCATTCCCCACATTCACAAGATGCCTTGTCAGAGGTGAAGGAAGGGTTTGGTCATCAGATAAATCTTTGCCGGGACCGAGGATTGAACCCCGACCGCCAGCATAGAAGTTTGACACCTTACCCCTAGACCGCCAGGTCACCCTCAAAAGTTGTAGATCCCATGAGTTGACTCATGAATATATGATACATTTTTATCGCTATGTTTCACTAACTATTCAGGTTATATGCATATGTACTATTTACACTAACTTTCTTGTTAGAAATGAAGAGTGTTTAATTTAAAAAAGTGTGCCCGAATTTGCGTGTAAGGCGAGTGTGAAACCATTTAGGACAAAAATTATACCCGACCGGAATTCGAACCCCGATCTCCCTATCATCGACAGTATAGTCTAGATTGCAAGAGCATGATGATTACAAATTATAAGTAAAGCCTGGAAAATTCAGGCAATTTTACGGTAAAGGTTTTGTTGGAGAATGACGCCTTAGACCATTCGGACACCGAAGCAGGTTAATATGAATATTTATTTAGTAACTTTTATATCTGTCTAAAAAGTTTCTTCTTATCCAAATGAGACCGTAGTAGTGTTGTACGAGCACGCAGTTAATTGGTTCGTCTTTCGGGAGCGGTTTGCGAGGGAATTAAACTAGATTGGATTCGTAATTTAATTTGTAACTGTTGGTAAGCTGAGAAGTTCGGGTCTGTTAAATAACTTACCTAGGACTGCTTAAAATTGTACTGTATTCCTCTCTTAATTGGCCTAAATCGAAAACTCTTTTTAAGCACCCCATATTACTAATACCTGTTCAGGTTATACGAATATGTAGCTAATTATAACGAGTTATGGATTTGTTTAAATTTAGTGAAAGTGTACCCGCATTTGTGCGAAAGTAATGGAAAAGCCTTTTGAAAAAGCCACCCTCAGTACACCAGACCGGGATTCGAACCCCGATCTCCCTGTCATCGTCAGTCTAGACTAACGTGAGAGGGACGCTTTAGACAATGCAGCCACCTAAACAGGTTAGAAAACTATAAAAGTAATGGGCAGATATGACTAGTGCGCCTGACTTTTGACCAGTTGGCTTAGTTTTTTCCCGTATAAAACTGGTAGGATCTGTTATATCAGAAAAATTTTATAATTCTAACTCACCATAATTCTGCATGAAGTTACTATTTAAATGAATTGTAGAAAATGACCTTTAATTCGAATTTTAGAAGGAATTGTTTGGATAATTCGAAGCCAACTGTTGTGTCGAGTTTGTTCTCATTTCAAACCCATTTTAACGATCTTGATTAAATAATCCAACGTAGACCAACCAATAATATCAAATAGCGCTAGAGTAGTAGATGTATAGTAAAAAAGAAGATTCAGTGAATCCCAGCCAGACATGAGACTACATTTGCAGTGCAATCAATGAACTAGAAGATTTTGTTTATTACGTCAAGATAAGCAAACTACAACAAATAAGATCATTAATTTTTTTTCAATGTATTGCCATTTAAGTTCAAAAACAGAATTAATTCCAAATTTTCTTATGTTAATTTGTCCAAGCTCCTATAGTTTGTGTTTAAATCTATCTATAGTGTGCTTAGGCCCTACATGTAGCATATTTTGAGGTTATTCATTAGTGTACCAGCTGCCTAGATACTTAAAAAAACGTTCGGCTTTCGAATTTAAAAAAAGGTTCTACTCTATGATCGTTTTCCATTCTCCTAGGCTAATTCTGAAACAATTCCTTGATTTTTGTAATAACTTTCCTAATAGCAACTGCGGCACTATAACACAAGTACAGTATTCATCTCGGTAGGTCTGTGGGGTCTCATAAGGCAGACTACTCCACCCTTGCTGTGGTCTGTTATCGTGCTAGTACAGCCGCTAGCGCCCTCGACTGGAAAATTGCCCGGCGGATTGCAATTGAATTACTTGTAAAGAGGAAGGAGGAGTGATCCACTGCCAAATTGACAGGCTCGGCACATCGATTGAATTTGTTTTGTTACTTCAAACAGTTTACTTAGGACATTTTGCTGAATCGGTCATTGCTTACCGGTGATTCGTGACCATCATTCGATGGGGGGGATTGGATTCCTTAAAAATGTTTCTGAAACTTGTTAATAAATGGTACGGTGCACCGCACAGACTTTCTCCCGCTTTTATCTTAAAATAGACATTAACTAAAAACTCGTAAGATTTGTGAAATTAAATAATAGGTCAATCATTACATTGCTGTAGAAATATTACACCAAATATCACAAATGAAATAATATAATATACACTGTTACAAAAAAAAATGAAGAAAAGAGAAATATATTTGTCCACCAAAGAGCATAATAATCAAATTTCTTTTAAAAACTTGAACTAAAAAGTATATATTATATTTGTTATAGCTCTATAATGATTGGTTTTGATAAAAATATGTTTTAAATAAAATGGTTTTTTTTCTTTAATAGTACTACAACTTTACAACAATACGTTATTTTGTATCTCAAATAGTTGCGTAGAAATGGTGAAAATTGGAAACTTTCCCCTATGTAATAGTACCCTCAAAGTAATTTTCATGAGAAAATTAGAATCCCCATCTTGTTTATAATGATAAACATTGTCTAGATGTAGAATTTGATCAAAATCATTAGAGCCAATTTCGGAAAATCGATTTTCTCTTCTTTTTTCTCCCTCCAACAAACTAACCTTATATCTAGGGTTAGATATATATTCCAAAAACCCCTCGGAATAGACTCATGAACACCCCTGATACCAAGTTTTAGCCCAATCAGTAGAATAGTTTCGGTTCTCGCCCGATGTACAGAGGGCATTGCGAAAACCACATATACTTTCTCTGGTCACCTCGGAGAGAGAGTATTGTGACCGTAAAAAAAATCTAAGCATTTTTCATAAATGTCGATTTTTCCATGACACCCCGAAATCAAAAAACCCGAATGGATAGTAAGACGTGGTGCTAAAAAAAAAGTTAAGTGTATTTCATATTTCTATATAGGAGTGCCTGGAAAGACACATTGACTCTGGAAAACCTTAAAAGTCAAAGAATTTAAAACTATATTTTGGCTGGACACCCTGTATAAATTCACCCATACTCGCTCCTTACATTCAACATGTCCGTGTAACTTGAAATGGTAGTGAGACGTGGTACTACATTATGGACGCTCGCAAGCTAGTATGTTCGACAGTATTAGTGCCAGGACGTTTGTTGAGAAAGGCTCGCTAAGATGTCGGTGGAGTATACATTATTTAGCGCCATTCTCTCCTCCAGGAGCCCTTCCTGGACCCTACGTTTGGAGTCTGGATTGTCTCCGTCAGTCACGGGGCTATATTTAGACTCTCCGTCTCCCCTTGTAAGGGAGAAAGTGGAAGAGATGGATAGCGTGACTGGCACCGCGGTATCAACCTGCAGTGTTGCCAACAGACCGGGACTAAAAGTCCTAATTTTCTATTTAATCTCTTGATACCTGCTTCAGTAACCGAATGGTCTTAGGCGTCATTCTCGTGTTGTGACGGGGAAAGCGTATAATCCGAACGGGCTATAAAAAAATGTAGTGAAATAATGGCCTCCGAAAAAAGGTGCATTTTCCAAAAGATCCTTCATACCAACATCTCACCAAAGATTATTTCTAAGCTTAAACTTTTCCTCCGTTTTGGTTGCAATATTATTTGATCTAATTGATTATTATTTTGTAGGTTTGCCCCTTCAAGGTGGCAACATTGCATTGGAAAGTTGTTAGCACTGGGGGAGGGGGGGGGCGGTGTTGCTTAGTTCTGGACGCTGGGGCGTGACGGAGGGGCATATATAACTTCACTATGAGCATCGAGCAAACAACCAAAATATACTACCATTTTCTTAAGAAGTGCCTTTTAGAAACAAAAAAAATACGGACCCATTTTTTTGTGTGGTCAACATTGATAATATTTTACTAGATTATTAGTAAGGCTCGGATTTTGATTATTTAAAATTGACCGATAGAATGACACTAAAAATTCAACAAACTCTACAAAATTACTAAATGTTGACAAACTGACCCACAAAAGTGAAGGAAATGAATGCACAAGACCAAACGCGCGCTTAAACAACGGAAACAACCTGTTTCGGTGGCAACATAGTCTAAAGCGCTACTCTTGCTTTACTTTGTACACACTATTGAATAATTGCGCCTCGCTTTGGGCGTCAATTGAAACACTACGGATTAATTCCCTGATATAATAATGCTGTGATGATGTATAGGTTGTCTAAAGCTCCGTGATCGAGCGCCTATCATCACTGTACGGAAAAGATACCGTTTAACCAGCTGTCTATAGCTCCGTGTTCGAGCACTAATTAAATCGGTATATTAATAAAATTGAAGAAAGAGAACTGTTGATGGCTGTTTATTCACACACAGTTTATTTATATGACACCTTTTAACTACGTATACATATTCCAATTATATGTTTTATATTACTGCACACTTGTGATATTAATGTAAGTTATTTTATACTGTGTTAGACTGACTTGTGCGTGAGCGGGATCTCCCGTTGTAGATGTTTGGATCTCGGAGATGCCTTAAACATACGCACAATGGTTTATATATATGACATACCCCTTGCCTTTTTCTCCCCTCATCAAGAGTGTAAAGTCTAACTAATAGAAAGAGTCCTGGCGACAGGTTTTGTGAAGGCTAGCTTCTTATTGGTATAGCGGATATACGTCTTCTGACAAATAGGCCTACTGCGAAGTTGTTCCTCTTCACCGGAATTGACGCAGTTATTCTTTTAACAGGAAAGATGGTATAAAAAAAATATTTTAGTGGTAAAATCCTTTTCACATTGTTTCTGAGAAGCGCGTGTTTCTTCATGGATGAATCTTAAAAGGATACTCTACATATATTACTTAAATAAAAATCACCTTCATCCATGACTTTTTACATAATTTAGATTAATCCAAACCAATATAATTACAACTTAGACTGGCTTCCCGAAGACGGGTAGATCGTGGTTGCTTCACTCCTGGTCGTGTATTCTTAGTGGTTACCTAAATGGGTTCACCACTATCCACGAAAATGCGGCTACACTTCCTCTAAACAAACTGTTCCCAAACTGGGGAGGGGAGGGCGTGGAACAATTTTGAAATAGCGTTAACAATCATATACTGATTGAAAACTTTTATTTAAACACTTATCCAAAGTAATTAAGATAATTATTTCTTGCGGTAATGGCAACCCTTCCTACCAGTTGTAATAAATTCGGTGACCAGCAAAAAGTGTGAATGCGCGTGTCTATTCACAAACTCGCAAGCCTCGGATTCGCCCCCCTTTCTTCTCTCAAATAACCCTCTGAGCCAGAGTTTGACCAAAGGAGATCTTGCCCCAGAAAAAATACACATAGGCTCAATGCATTTTGTACACTAATATTATGACCATTCAATAACGACAGTTAAATTTTACAAGTAGAAAGATACACAACAAACGGGAAATCTCACATTTCCTGCTGCGCCTTTGGCAAATGCCCTTTATTAAGACTTGAAAAAAATTATGGGTTGTCCTAATTACTGATGCTATTTTATATTGTGAAAAACAAATAAAGAATATTCTAAAATTGCCTCACGTAGGTACAGTAGCCCCATGGCTTCTTTGGTGCTGACTGACAGTTCACAGCTGACGGCTTTGAAAAGTTACCAGACCAAATTATATATCCCTACGCCGAACCATATGATCTGAAAAAAACATTTGTTTAGCAGCTGTAACTTCTGACAGTCAAAATTTAGGTATATACCTAAATTTTGGCTGTCAGAAGTCAGCTGTGAACTGTCAGTCAGCACCAAAGAAGCCATGGGGATACTGTAACTATGGCGGAGCCCAAGGATTCCCACGGCCCTAAGCTACCATTGAGGCCACGTGCAACAATGGAATAAAAAGTCTGGCTCTTTTTTCTTTCTTTAGCACTGCGTCTTAATACCCGTTCGGTTTATACGCTTAAGTACTAATTACACTAATGGTTTTGGGATTGGGAAGGTTGAATTTAGATGAATGAGAACCCGCATTTGCGTGTGGGGAAGATTGTAAAAACCAGCCTAGTGCACCCGACCTAGATTCGAACCTTGATCTCCCTAAACGTTATTGTATTTTATTGAATTAATTTTATTCAAAATACATTGAATCGGAGTATGCTTAACTTATTAGTACATTTTGAGTATACATTTCAAATTATGAAGACAAATAAATAAAATGACCTTCATTCGATAACACCAAAGATTTAAATAAATAAAAAATTAAAATTGTAATGCACAAGGTGACCTAGTAGAATATTTGAGGGGGTTGGAGAAAAAACATATTTTTTTATAAAATGAAGGTTATCAGTGATTTTCGGCAACTTTCCTCTTGAAATAAGTGTTTTTTTACTGTAGGCCAAGAGCTTTATAATATTACATAGTACTAACGAGTATTTTACTTATTTTGGATATCTATATTTTAGGGTTTTATAGAGGTAGTGAAAATATCCCAACTAAATCAATTAGGGTTATTATTAGAGCCCGGGTTTTGATGACTTCTCATTTTTTAAGGGGGGGGGCCTCTTCACATGCATTGCTTGTAAGTACATAAACTCTGTTCATGATGCCCTTGTTATAGAAATGTATATTTTATGTTTAATTTTGTCATTTTGAAATTTAAGGTCATATTTTCTTGTTTTGCCTCATATTTGAGTGAGGTGGTTGGCCCAAATAAGGCCACCTTAAGCTTTAATATATATTTATATAATTTCACGTTTATGATGATAGGAGTGAAATAATTTTAGGAAATATACTTTATAGATTTCTGTTAATGTTAATACTATCATAAGTCTCAATACGTACATAGTTACTATATACATTTTTTTTTATGAAAGCAAGGTGGCTTTGTTTGGAGCTAGGTGTTTCAAATAAGGCCACACAAAATTATTTACATTGAAGATATATAAAAATAATTTCTGAATGTTTTAATGGTACAAAATTATTTTAGTTAATTATTTGGATGTTAATCACCCAATATGAAGTGTTAAATAAAACACATTTTCGGGCACAATGGGGACAAATGAAAATCTCTGTCTGATTTTGTTAGTCCAACACATTCCTCGTGCACGTAATTCTTGCAACTTGCACAGAGCCTCATATCAGCAAGACGATCCTGGTTGCAAAGGAAGCAGTACCAATTCGCAGGTGTATTATGTTTTCTGCGTTGCTGAGTTCCACTGGTGCTTGGCTGTGACAAATCTTCTGAAGCAGGATCACCTCCCTTGCTGCGTGCATTATTAGACAATTTGTTCCTAGGATCTTTTGGCATAGTTATTGATTTCTTTATTTCAAACTTACAAAGATTTAACGACTTTTTGATCCCTCGAATTGATAGATTGACGTCGCCGTGTCTTCTGTGTCTTCATCTTTGGTGTGGACAAGATTGTCGACAGGGATCGACTAGAAGTGTAGAAGTTGAGGGTATTCTGGACGAGAGCCTGCTGATGTGGATTTAGGAGTTTCAGTTGATGAACGCACAGAAGTTGATACATTTATAATGGGGTATTCTGAAATAACTGACTGAGGAGCAATATTATACAAAGGCACGTTCAATTTGGGAAATGATAGGTCATCTTTTGATTTTGAGTTAGATGCGCCAGAAGAAACTCTCTGGGTTCAATTTAATTGTGAAGTGTCTACTGAGCTACTGATTGTATCCGAAGTACCAGCTGCGCATTCAATGTTAGTCAGAGAGGCAGGAGCAAAGGCGATTTCAGGGACAATATCAGGATTATATGGGTAAATCCTGTCGCTTTAAACCCGGAGATTGTTTGCTCGGGTCATAGACCTTAGCCATACCTTGGAAAATATATTCCCGAATATGCTAAGATTTATTTTTCTATTTGGATGAGTCATCCAGAATTTCATAACTTCGTCGTCCCAAAATGACTCGAAAGACTTAAAGATTGTTTTGTCTAGAGGATGTAGTTCATGTGTGCTATTGCTTGGCAAACAAAAAAGTGTTATGTTATATCTATCTGCTGTCGAAACAATATTCGTATCTAGATGTGAAGACGCACCATCAAAGATGAGCAGCGTTCTATCGCCAGTGGCTTTGTACTTAGCAAAGTGATCAATCCACTGTGAGAAGGTTTCACATGCCATGCTTCCTTTAAGTGCCATTACAGCATTGGATCATCTGTCTGTCTTGCCTGCTATCAAATGGTTGCACAGTGTTCTTTGCGGAATATCGAATTCAGACGCCACACCCTTGACAGAATGCCCATTGTGAATGGCTGCTATAGCCGCTTTCATTTGCTCACTTGTCCATTGAGCTCTCCGCAGTTTTGACTGCACAGGAGCCATATTTATCTGTAATCAAAGCATAACATACTCATGTAAGGTTTCATGATATTTTAAAATTACTTTAATTCTTACATTTTATCTTCATCAATTTATATTATGTGTATACTCAAATTTCATTGAAAAGTGGGAAAATAATCTATAAGTGATAAAAAATATGGAAACCATGATGAATGGTTACGGCCTGATTATGGGTTTTATCAAGATATTCTTGTTTATTTACATATATTAGATCCATCGATGCTTCATTTTAATCTAATTTACCTTCGTAATATTTATTATTATCTTACCCCTAATTAATCGGTCGGTTTCAGCAACAGCGCAGCTTGTGCATGTGTCTCATGACCCTATTCTTCACCTCAAATACATTCATATATACATATTTGGCTGTTTATGGATGTATATATGTTATAAGAGCTCTTTAAAACATTGATGAATAAATTACAGACATTAAAAGCTCTTTGACATTACCGAATAAATTAAAAGTTTAAATAATTGTGATGCATTTAATAAGGAGCACCTCAAGGCCACCCATGACCTTATTTGGGGCTATTACATGCAAATTTTTTTTACAGCATAATATTGTAACATTTATGAAATATCATCCCACATGCTTTAAGAGGATTAATTATGGTGTACGAATAAATATAAATAATATTTAAATGCTACTTACCATTGACTGTAACGTAGAATGTGCACACTAAATATTATAACAGCCACAGTTCATGAACAGCGCTCACAAAATGGCCGAGATGGAGTGATAGCGAGAAGTTCAAATTATATCCAACAGAGACTGCTCTGTTGTGGATCTACTGAGTTCTGCTACCTCTGCCGTATTGCATGTATTTCCCGAGATATCGATATGTGGCCATATTAAAAGCATGGCCTTATTTGGGCCAACCACCTTATTATAAAGGCATTTTAAGTCGTCTTAAAGCAAGGCATAGTGTTGAATAAGAATATTTTCAAATACTAGAGATATTAAGTGCATAGATACTCATTTATAATATTTTTCAGTCATTTTTGTACCCTTTTTGCTCTTATGATTGTAAATATCATTGGCGGAGACTGCGACCAAGCTAGAGAGGGTTGCCTTGAGGGGGGGTAGATAATGTTACTTCTGAACCACGTATTGTAAATCATTGTTGTATCTAGCAGAATGAAAACATTTTGCTATAGAGTTTTTTATTGCATTTTAAAATTGTAAAGTGCGTGTTTGATTTAGTCATGTTAATTTATTTAACTGCGAGTTTTTGTTTATATTTTAGGTCATTAGAATTTTAAAATCATTTTTGGGTCATCAATTAGGGGCGGATTTATAGGCACAATTTTTTTAAAGGCAGGCAAATAGGCACTAAAATTTCAAAAATAGGCATAATAAAGTAAAAAAAGGCAGTAAATAGGCATTAAAAAGAAAAAATAGGCATAGTAATTCAAAAAAAGCACCAAAACACTCAAAGTTTTTTTATTATTCATTCTTAAAAGCCAGTATACACTTTCCATAAACACAAATTGATATTAGAGTTCATTACCAATTACTTCTCAAGATTTTCAAGCGTATATTTTGTTCGGTTTTCTGAACAAATGTTTTTACAGTATAAGAAACTTCTCGACTTCACATGAAGTCATCGGGAAAAACTTCAGATAAGCTATCTCAGTTGAGCTAAGCTTGACTTCTGGGAGTGATGTAGTTGGTCCTTCCAAGATGTCCGCAATACTTTCCATCATTTTCCACCTAGAGTTTCGCTGCAATACTCTGTTAAATTTGTCGACAATGGCTGTGCCAACTGAGCCAGAAGCCTGATTCAGGTTTTCTTCATTTGCCCGCATTATCTTCACAGCTTTCATAAGAGGCAAGCAAATCCCTCGCCACTAAAACTGTGGTTACTCCAGGAAGATTTCCAAAATTGCTTTTTACATATGCGAGTGGTTTCATCAACAGTAACCCAGAAGTATGATTCTCCAATATCTTCTCTAAATAAAAAGAATATTTATTTTAAATAGTTTAAATAAATACAATTTAGTTAATATTTTTAATGTCAGAAAGAAAAGCTGCTATTGTAAAAACTTACGGATAAATAGGTTGAATGCAAGTAGTGTTTCCTTAGAGTTGATTTGTCTCGTATCTTAATGTCGGTATATTTGTTGAGAAAAGTATTGAAATCCGGATTCTCCAGCTTCTTTCAAGGAATACTTGCAGCTACCATCGCAGAGCAGAAATCAGTAGAAAATTGCTCTTGGGTTTTATCTGCATCGTTAACTTAAGAAGAAGAAAATTGTTTTGATCTTGTTTTATTTCTGGAATTCTTCATATGTATTGCAGCATTTTTGTGTTATTTTAGGTGATACTTCTTCTCGTATTTTACCTAAATATTATATGTGGAAATTTTAATCCAATAATACATGTGAATTTTACAAATTAACAAAGCATCACCTAACAAGAGAACTAAAACTAAGACTTTTTTTAAGATAGATGCTACGCTTTAGTAAATATTTCCACTTTGTCGTTGAATTCCTTCAATAATAAATGAAACCTAGTTTGGGCGATAGCAAATAATCGTGGTCTAATTTTAAACTGTAGCCAAAATATTTAATAAAAACCTTGACTTTAAAAATTAATAATTCTCTTTCCCCTTTTGGAAAGGTAACTTACCTCTTTGTAACATGCCTGACAGAAAATTATTTTGCCATCCGTTGTGAAATTCCTATCACCACCAATCCACTATTTGAATAGCACACTTTTACACAATTTCTCTTTTAGGCATTTTCTACTTAGTTCAATAATTTACACCGAGTCCAACACAAATAAATATTAATGAACAGATATGTACATTTAACAACAGCGTAATATACACAACCACTGAATGAACTGACACTGCTGTGAGCTAGAAGAAATTCTTTGTCGGCATTCTGACCAGTTTGAACCAATCATATCGCTGGGCACATGTTTTCCCCCCCTACATATCATGAGTATCCACGTAGACTGACTTAAGAGTGAAAAAAAGGGGGGGGCAAGTATTTAGAAAAAAAAGGGGGTGAGGAAGAGATAGAAAAAAGGGACTTTAAGGCTCCCATTTGTAAAATAGGCACTAAACACCGCAATAGGCATTTATTGGCACTATAAAAGTCATCACGCTATCTTCGCTCTCATCAAAAATAAACTTATACCTCAAAGGTTTACTTTTCAAAGCATAGGAATAAAAAAGGCATTTAGGGCAAAATCCGCCCCCTAGTTATCAACATACCGGCCCTGGTTAACATATTTGCCCCGATCCTCTAAATTTTTAATGTTTGCTTCATTATAATTGATAACGAAGATTTCACATGAACACAGTTATATGTGCCACCCTGTGCGAAGTTTATCGTAAACCTACAGCTTCGTATTGGGTGTACCTTAATTCTATCAGAAATAGGCCTCCCTATAAAAATATAACTTTGTCTTACACAGATTTTTATAATATAGATTTTAAGAAGTAGGCGGAAATAACTAAAAACCGATACAATTTTATGTATTGTCCATTTAAGTTCGGTGGCTCTCGAAAGTTTGTCGTTCTATTCTAGGAATATTAAATGCATTTTATGGTCACGCACGCGTCATTTAAAAATTGTACCATGTGTGTTCATAAAATTGTTGCGGAATGTACCCGGATATTTTCAAATAGGGACAAGGCAATTTTCTGACGGCGGTATTTACGAAATACCCGCGTAACATCAGTCAAATGGGTCAATATTGTACATCACTGTTAAGGCCGCATTACACATACCGACTTCCCCATGCGCTTCTTGAGATGGGCTTCCTCGTGGGGAAGTTGCTGGAGGTCGGTACTTATTACACGTAACAACTTCCCCATCATTTTGTCTGAGAGTTGAATCTTACTGCCCGTCTAGTTAGCTACAAGATTTCTGATAGTAAGGAAGAAAACACGGCAGAGTTTTATAAAGGTCAATTAATCAGTGTTAAAAGACAAATCGGTCGTGTTTAAGAAAAATGTACAATCACAAACCTACAAGCTGCCCTCAGCTATATACACTGATAAGATCCTGCATGAAAACACCCGAGACTATAGACCGGCGCATGTGCAATAGAATAAGTTGACGTGGAGGAACCGAAGCTGTTATTAGACGCATCAACTTCTCCATGGGTTTCTTGAATATATCCAACCACTCGGTTATTCATGAGGATGTCGTTACGTGTGATGTGACCTTTAGTCAAAATTCTTAAAAATGTTTTAAGGCTTACCTTTGAATCAGCGTGTAATGATACTGTTTTGGACCCCTCTCATATTTAAAAAAAATTAATGGATGAAGGTATTTTTCTTCAATAAACAGTATGTAAAATATCCTTTTAAGATTTCAACCATGGAGAATCACGCGCTTTTCAGAACTAATTTTAATAAATTACACCATAAGACTTATTTTTTCTTTCAAAAATCAACTTCGTAGTGTTTACTTAAAAAGCAAGTGACGCTAGCTCCCTCTACCCAATAGGAAGCTAGCCTTCACAACACCTGTCGCCAGGACTCCCTTTCTATTAGTTGGTTTTGACACTGGTGACAAGAGGTCCAAGAGGCAAGGGGTAGGTCATATATAAGCAGCTTGTGCGTGTGAATCCATTACAGAGGACAGAAATACACAAGAATTTGGTAATAGAAGAAAACTCGGTAATATATCAAAAACAGTAATTATCAGTGCCGGTAAAATATCAGACAGCAATTAACAGTGCCAGCGACATAAATCTCTAGAACGTGTAATAAATCAGTACCATGATCTAAATAACGCTTGTGAAAATTTAAATGTCTTACTTATTTCATAAGTGTAAGAAATATCACTATAATTGGCGCTCGATCACGAGGCTATAAATACCAATTGTCTCATCAAATACCGAAACACCATAATAGGCGCCCATCGCAGACGCGTATTTCTATAGGTGTTGAGCACCCCTGTCTATCGTTACACAGTCGGCGTTAAAACAATAATGAAAACAAACGCTTTTGGTGAGCTTTTCTTTGCTTGTTTCGACTGCATGATCAGAAGCTTCTGGGATGTTATCGACCTTGAAATTATTTTGTTTTTTGAAGCTCCCAGGTGGAGTTCCTAGTACTAAAGTACCCCTTGTTTAGACATCTATCTTTCTTTGTTATCCTTGGAAAGTTTAGTCACATTCAATGTACCCTTCGTGACTACTTAATATGACAACAATTGGACAGTTCTTTGTTTGTCCTGGCTGGTCAAAGCTGACTTTGAAACTATAGTAGGATTCAAGTAAGAAGAAACTTTAAGAAAACTAAACTTTTTTTTTGCAGCCAACATTGAACACTTTTTACTATATTATTAGTGTTATTTTATAGGTATTAATGATATCTATTAAAAGTGAAATCTAGTGTGTAATCCTTCAGTGCGCGTCTGGTATCAAACTTAGAATATCAGAGCCAACCATGCTCGTGACTGGCTGTTTTTAAATCTCTTGTATTAAGGGCACCGCTTAGGAGTGATGAATATCTAAATGCGGACTTATAGGATAAAATTAGACCCACTTTTGACTCGGGAAAAACTTCAGGGCGTCAGCTTGCAAACAAGCTTTACCGACAGGACTGCCGTCGTCTGTTGGCGAAGATAGTGTCAAAATTAGCTGATGTAATGTGGTTGGCACCAAGAATTCTCCGGACGTTAATCTCAATTTTCTAGACCGAAGATGCTACTTTACTCAAAGTATAGCTCCTCATTTGTCCTCATGAGGCTGGGTTGACCCCGTTCCAGAACCAATGACTGCTTCGCAGAAAATCTTGGGGTCTGAAGCCAGGAACTCTGACCAATAGCCTACGAAGGGGAGTTTTGACTCAGGGGATAGATCTCTTGAAAATCTGTTTCTTTTCATAATAGAAAACATCATTTATGTGTGATATCATTACACAAATTTAATTTGCAAAATAAAACATTTGTGGGAATCGGTGTGTATAGATTGGTGCGCCAATTTACAATAAACTAGAGTTCCTCTAATAATAGCTAATTTCCAAAATAACATATCCTAATAATCCTAAATTGTGTTTATACACCATTTATAGAATTAAAGATTGGACCTCATTGTAATTCGGTTCATAAAAAAGGTACACGGGCCAGATAGTATTATTGATAGGTCCACACGCGGCCCGCAGACCATAAGTTTGAGTGGCATGCCAGCATAGAGTTAAACTACTATAGTGATTCAACTTGGGGAGATTTTTATTTCATCTCACTACCCAAAGAAATGTAATTTTGACAATCCATCAAATATGTATTATAAAACGTTTACATCATAAGACAAAGGTGTCCAA
This sequence comes from Timema shepardi, assembly GCA_902151425.1. Lineage (NCBI taxonomy): Eukaryota > Metazoa > Arthropoda > Insecta > Phasmatodea > Timematidae > Timema > Timema shepardi. Next base: position 131,220 of record CABFVX010001499.1, on the reverse strand, counting down.
CTCAGTCTCCAAGGGCCACATTTGAATCCACAAGTCCTTGTGGCTAACTTTTTTCAAGTATTGTAGAAAACAATAAGTATTTAACCGAGAATGAAATAAGTAGTGACCCGCTTCGGTGTCCGCATGGTTTAACGCGCTACTTTCGCAGTAGACTAGACAGCTGATGACGGGGAGATTGATGTTCGAATCACGGTCGGGTGTACTGAGGGTGGTTTCCCACTTTCCCTCCGCGCAAATGCGGGTACACTTCCTATAAATATAACTTCTCTAACTTTGGTCCGTCAATATACTACATTATTATTATTATTAGCACCGCGTCTTACTACCCGTTCGGGTTATACGCACTTACGCTAATGTGCAATGGTAGGGTGATGGTGAGATGAAATGGAGGACCTACAGCTTAACGTGGAATCCGAACCACGGTGGAGGCCTGGCATTCCCCACATTCACAAGATGTCTTGTCAGAGGTGAAGGAAGGGTTTGGTAATCAGATAAATCTATGCCGGTACCGGGGATTGAACCCCGGCTGCCAGCATAGAAGTCTGACACCTTACCCCTAGACTGCCAGGTCACCCAATATACTACAGTAGATGTAAGGAAGAAATAAAACAAAACATCAGTTGGAGCTCTAACGGATTTTCCCCACGAAAGACGAAACTTTCCGTTTGGCTAATAGAAACATCAATTTTACTACAGTAGATTATTTTTCCGAGAAACCTCGTTGGCTGGGGGAAAAAAATCCCCCTCAAAAAACATCACGGGCCGCATGCGGTAGGATTTTATCAGAAGAAACGGTGAAATCTAAAGTAACAACCAACCTGTGCTTGCGAAGCAAATTTAATTTTACAGAAAATGAACAGCATGGATTATTATAATTATAAATAAGCGGATAACCCGGACGGTTAGTAGGACTTGGAGCGCGTATAGAAACAATCTTGTACACACTTGTTCTCTTGTCTCAAATAGCTGATCCTATTTATTCTCTGGTCCTGCTAAGACTAAGGTGTTTTCCGAACGTATTTTGTAAGGTAGTAAAGTGTAAAATTCTTCCTTCTCGACAAGTTTTGTCTTGAAGGTGTACCCTACAAGGCCTTACCAGGCCCTGCCCCAATGACCGCGACAGTAAAGTTTATCTACGGAAACACACGAACTGTCTAATTGTAATAAAAACCGTAGTAAAAGGGCGTATTGATTTCTCATCGGGCGACCCGCAGTAACCTTGAATTTGTCAAAACTCACGAGCACATGGCCTTTCCCCAGCCAAGCGATTGTTGAACCTGCTTCTCCCGTCACCAAGCGCTGTCTAGTAGCAACGTGTGAACTTGTGAGTTCGTCGAGTCGCCGCTAGATGGCTGGAGCGTGCGTGGAATGACATCTTCATCATTTTTAAAGAGAAAGAGGGGAATGGGGGTCAGTAGTGGGTTGTGAATGCAATTCAACTATCGATCAAAATGAAATTTGGGTATCGCATGAATGAGCATGGCATTAAAAGATTGGTTCATTTCACAGTGTCGGCGATTCACCCCATGGGACCGAAAAAGTTGTTTTTACGATTCTGTCTGTCTGTATCTTGGCCTAAAATCCGAACCATTTTACCGATCAGACTAAAACTCGGTATCTAGGGTTTTCATAAGATTCTACAGAGTTTTTTTTTATAATTAGTACTATTCAAAATAAAACTACTTAATGTGAAATATATTTTTAATAAAACCAATCATTTCTGAGCCAAAAGCAAATATATTATATTATTTGAAATATGAAATCCCTTGTAATCCTCTTTGGTAGACAAAGAGGTTCCTCTTTTCTCCATATTTCTTTAACAGTGTATATTTTATGTCTACTTTTTGGTGTAGTGTTTCTGCAACAATGTTTATTATTTAATGTCATAATTCTATTTTTTAGTAAATGTATTTATTTTAAAATAAATGAAAGGAAGTCTATGGGGTGCATCGTACCATTTTTTTAATTAGTTAGAGATGCAAAATCTGAAATACAGATTAAATTTACCAAAAAAAAAATTGTATGTATAAATTTTTTTTAGGTAATAGTAATTTTCAAAGTGCACTTTTAAATCTGATTCCGGAGAGCGGGATTAGATTCCCAATCGGGGCTTCCCCCACCCTTCAATAATAATAACTTACCCTCTTGAGTCGCCGCGTGGTATACGGGCTAATCTCGTGTTGAACTAAACTACCGAGGATGGGGATATCGGGGTTTGATCCCGGTCGGGTGTACTGAGGGTGGGTTTTCTTAAATGGTTTTCCACTCTTCTTTCACCAAATGCTTTTGCGTTTCCTTCAAATTAAGCCTTCAGAATCCCTAATCCGTTAGAGTAATTAGTACGTTGGCGTATAATCTGAACAGGTAGTAAAATACGTGGTGCTATAAAAGAGTATATAAATGGTGACAGCTGCTAAACACATGTTTTTGCAGATCATATGGTTCGGCGTAGGGATACATAATTTGGTCTGGTAACTTCAAAGTTTTTAGCTGTCAGTCAGCACCAAAGAAGCCATGGGGCTACTGTAGATTATTTATAAATATAGTGGACTTAAAAGTTGGTGTCGACACTTGTTTATTAAGCACCTGTTTAGTTACATTCTATAAAAAAAAGTAATAGTTTGCCGGGTAAAACGCAAAAGATACACGTCGTTTGCCTGCTTGTAGGAAGTGATACTACCCGCATTACTGTGCTGGTGTGCGGACTTGCCTACACACCCGGGCGATATCGCTAACTCGACTGGAAGATTACAATCTTGCTAATTATACTTTTAGCACCGCGTCTTACTACCTGTTTGGATTATACGCTAATGTGCTAGGGCAAGGAAGGTGTTGCTTAGAGTTTAAGTGTGCACTCACTTCTGTAGGGCTAGAGTAGAAAACCCTCTAGGAAAAACCACCTATAGTACATCCTATCAGGGTTCGAACCTTGATCGCCCCGTTAGAGGCAGTCTAGTATATTATTAGAATTATGCCATAAACCAGCGGTTCCCAAACTTTTTGAATCGCATAGCACTTTTCAGGAGAGAGATTTGTCACGGAGCACTATAGTTGCCTTGTTGCTAAAGACATGCACATTCATTTTATGCTATATTTACCTAACTGTATTTTTAAAAGTTGTTAGTCGATATTTTATCGTATAGTAAAAGCACGAATTGGTTTCAGATTTCTAAATAGCCTAAATTTTGATCTGAACTTATTTTTTTCTATTGAAAATTGTAACTTTAAATAAAGCTTTCTCAAAACAACAATTTTGCACATAAGTGTATTTGGTATAAGGGCGACGATATTTTCACAGAGACTTTATGGATAGATACTAAAGTGAATTACAGCAATATTCACGATGGAAACAAATCCTTGTGCATTTGGGCATGTTAAACATAACATTTATAATGAAGCAAAACTTTATTTTCTCCCTTAGCCTTAGAGAAATAGGGAACTTGACTACATAAACGCAAAACAACCAAAAACATAAATTAACCTAAAGCAACACATGTTATAACGAATTCAAAGCAGATATTGTAAAACCACAATATGTTACCCACACGGAGAGTGTTAAAACCATTTACATGTCTGAAAAAAAAATCATTGTCATGAAAAAAAGAACGATAAAGTATAGACCGCGAACTTAAATAAGGATGGAACTGCTGTGTTTTGACTTACACAATGTGGTTATATCGGGTTGAATTTGGGACAGCTGCGTTCGAATATCTGGCTGTGCATTGAACCGGGATCTTTTGTTTTAGTAGCCACATAGGCAGAGAATCTTGGTTCACATAAGTTATTGCTAAGAGAAGGATTATTTTCTCTTTATCTGACAAAACTTCAAATTCGTCTCGTAGTTGACATCAAAATTCTGATAGTGACTTTCTAGTTGCAAAATCATATTTTACCGCAGAATCTGATGTCAAATCATTCAAGTACTCAAACTGCTCTGATGCCAGGTTGGCTTTCCCGACATTCATAACATCGCACTGCTACTTGATTTGTTTCGACTCTCGACTGTACACTGGCTGAACTTCAACTGACTGAAGGTGCGAAGAAACACGAGTTTTTAATATGCCCTGGAAATATCCCAGAAAATTCTGGAAAGGTGTCGAAGCAAACGATCGTATCTGAAAGCTCGGCGAAGTTCTCAGAGAAACGGGGTGAACTGGCACCCTCTATCTGGTCTCGGTCTGGTTTCGCCGCCTGCAATCTGTAAATAATGTCTACCCAATACTTACTTACCTATACACAGTTCATGGACTCACAAATTCACAGTTCTCATTTCTTGTCACATTTTATTTATTTCTATTTCCAATCTATTCGCGGAGCACTTTGAGATGCTTTGCGGAGCACACTTTGGGAACCGCTGCCTTAGACCGTCGACTACCGAAGCAGGTAAATTTAATCTACATTGGAACATTTTTCTCTGCTATATATTATTCCTTAAAACGTATAGTTACTGTCCCCCTTTTAATGTTTTAGTAAAAGGTCAACGGAATAAATGGGGATTAAAAAATGGGGATTAAAATATTGATTTACCCCTCTGAACTTGCTGAATTATATAACTCCCACTTCCGCATCTTTCTATTCCTTCTGCACAATTTTTTTTTCCAACCTGCTAGCTTATACAGTATTGTCGCAAAGAATTACATTGTTGCATTATTGCCCTCCTTTATTATGTCTCTTATTACTCCTTTCCTAACTATATTAAAAATAAAAAAGGTGACCTGGCGGTCTAAGGTAAGGTGTCGGACTTCTATGCTGGCGGCCGGGGTTCAATCCTCGGTCCCGGCAAAGATTTATCTGATTACCAAACCCTTCCTTCATCTCTGACAATACATATTGTGAATGTGGGGAATGCCAGGCCTCCACCGTGGTTCGGATTCCACGTTAAACTGTAGGTCTTTCATTTCATCTCGCAATCACCCTATCATTACACATTAGCGTAAGTGCGTATAACCCGACAGGTAGTAAGATGCGGTGCTAATAATAATAATTTAAAAAATGTTTCTCTGGATTCTGAATAATTAATATATTTAAATTATTGGTTTAATCAGATAACATACATGATATATTTGATCAAAACAACAAAAAACACAATACAACCCAACTGCGTTGGGGTGTTTTTGTTTTTACAAAATAACCTGTTTTTTTTCAACCCTGCTACTGGGCCACATTCTCTCGTCGTAACCTCAGATCTGGAAGAAAGGACGAGTAGTATTATGCTGTTGTTACATAGCCCACTCTGGCACAGAACAAAAGAGTTGAACGAACTGTAACTGGTATCGATCCGCGGACTCTCCAATTGACCACTGTACTGTTGACAATCCGCTACTTAGTACCCAACGATTGAACTAATCTTCTCTACTGAACCACTAAGCGAAGAGGCCTTATCTGCTCATTCTGTTCCCTGCTTTGCTGAAAAGTTCACAAATACGGTTTAATTTAAAAAGTTTCCATAAAAGCTGCTAGATCTACTTTTACGTGTTTATTAGTCAAATTATAGGATCTGAAGCTGACACTTGATAACCATATATTATCAAGTTACATTTTAAATAACACTAATAAAATAGTTAAATGTTATCATTATTGATCGCAAATAAATGTTTTTATTTTCTAAAATGCACTCTATTAAAATTAGACTACAAAGACACAGGGGAATTAGACAATGTAGTTAAAGCCCCTATTTAAACAAAATAATTATAACAATATGTGTTCCTTATTGATTTTTATTGACCTAAGATTTAAAATGCTACATACAAAATAGTTTCTTTACATTGATAAGCCCCTTTTAAAAAAATATTGCTGGAAAATCGATTTATAAAACCCGTGGTTAGAAATTTTATTTAATAAAAACATTGGCTTTAGATGTAACGGAAGGGGACGCGAGAAAAAGGTGCTATGATAAAAAAAAAGTCATCAAATATTTTTGGCAAAATAAAATAATTCTTCGCTAGAAACGTGGTTTAATTTTCTTCACGTGGTAACCTCAACAGTTGGGTGACAGAATTCAATTACAACTTTTTATATTCGTTTATAAAGTTTTAATCTAATACCGCTAAGCTCATGACAGATATTCAACAACTGTTGATATCACCATGTGAAGAAAATTGAACTCTGTTTCTACCGAAGAAATATTTGATTTATTTTGGCCAAAAAGAATTTTACCATTAAAACTGCAAAATCACTTCCTTCAACTCGCGTCCCCTATTCCCCACCTTAATGGTTTTTATATCCTCTCGACCCCTTGCAAAGATAAGTTTAGAGATCTTAAAAATCGAGTTCGATCTTTTTATAAATGTCTACGTTTTATGACCCTCTGAAAACAAAATGTAGTTTTCGCGATTCATGCCGTATCTCTGACTAGAGCCGAAACCATTTTACCGATTTGGTTAAAACTTAGGATTATCATAAGGTGAAATTAGATATCTAGCCCTAAAACTAAGAGCAAAAAGAAATCAAATCAATTTTCTCAAAATTCACTCTAGTTATTTTGATTCACTTTTACAAACAAAATGGCAATAGTCGTTTTCCCCATGAAAACTACTTGTGGAATTGTCCAATATTTGATTATATCTCCTCAAATATTTCAGATACAAAATATTTTACCATTGTAAAGTTATGATACTTCTAAAATTAAAAAAGCTTTTATTTGAAATATATTTTTATAAAATTATTAGTTTCGAGTTATAAACATACGAGTGCGTTCACTTTTAAATTGAAACCGAGTGTTGTACCTTACGTGGACAGAGCTATTACTTTCCCCATTCCAAGCGCAGTATTTAAACCTGGAGTTAAGGCTCTATCTTAGGTTGGCACTACATTTGTTTCCTATTTCTATTAATAACTAACCTGCTAGTAACGGGGGCTAGAGGCTACTGACCCAATCGGAGAGTAGTCCATTAGACTTTATCATGCGTATTCACTTACCTTTCCCCTACATATAATTCGACGTTCTCGTAGCTAAGTAGCAATAACTCATTACAATCATGATTTTAAAACATGATTTTTTCCCCCTCTTTATTTTCATTCAAATATTATGATTGTGGTTTACTGTGCACAAACATTTCATTCAACCTCATATTTATTTAGTCCTAATCAATATATTATCTGATTAGATTTAAATCCGTTCTTAACTTGAGGCGGACCTAACTACATCTTAGAGATGTAGGGTTCTCAATTATGGCTCTAACCACGTGCTGGATGTTGCCATTGGGTTTGTCTGAAAGGTTAGTATAAAGCAGACCTCGTCTCAACCCAAATATTCTCACGGTGGTAAGGCTAATTAATTATCTGGTCTCAGCCATAATGTAATGAAACAAGACTATTACTCTTAGCGGGGAGGGGAGGGCTACCTGGTGATTTCCCACCTCTCCACCCTGTTCTATTTATCTAACCTCTCGTTTTCTCAGAGTGGGAAATATTCAGAGAATATCTCAGTGCTGGACTACTTTTCCCCCATAGATCATTCAACCGGAATTGAACCTGTGCCCCTTTGCTCATAGTCCGTGCAGCCTACCCTGGTGGGTATGGTGGTGGCCTATATCAGTGTATCAGTCGCGTGTGTGGCGGGCAAGAGGTATATTGTAACAGTTTATACATGTTGACGGAAGTAGTGACAGCGGTCAATAAATACGACACGGACTCATTTCCAACACTTTTTGTATCTTCGGTTCCGCGAAAATCTAATGATTCGTTGCATTGTGAACAAAAGATTGAAAAAAAAATATTTTTCTCTTAAAAAAATA
>CABFVX010001499.1:103936-123015 GCA_902151425.1 Timema shepardi | reverse complement strand
CCTATTCCTATCTTGAGCTAGTTATATCCAATCCAACTCATTACACGTTATCCCTAACCTTAGCTATCCAGTCCACCTCATTACATCCTATTCCTATCTTGAGCTAGTTATATCCAATCCAACTCATTACACGTTATCCCTAACCTTAGCTATCCAGTCCACCTCATTACATCCTATTCCTATCTTGAGCTAGTTATATCCAATCCAACTCATTACACGTTATCCCTAACCTTAGCTATCCAGTCCACCTCATTACATCCTATTCCTATCTTGAGCTAGTTATATCCAATCCAACTCATTACACGTTATCCCTAACCTTAGCTATCCAGTCCACCTCATTACATCCTATTCCTATCTTGAGCTAGTTATATCCAATCCAACTCATTACACGTTATCCCTAACCTTAGCTATCCAGTCCACCTCATTACATCCTATTCCTATCTTGAGCTAGTTATATCCAATCCAACTCATTACACGTTATCCCTAACCTTAGCTATCCAGTCCACCTCATTACATCCTATTCCTATCTTGAGCTAGTTATATCCAATCCAACTCATTACACGTTATCCCTAACCTTAGCTATCCAGTCCACCTCATTACATCCTATTCCTATCTTGAGCTAGTTATATCCAATCCAACTCATTACACGTTATCCCTAACCTTAGCTATCCAGTCCACCTCATTACATCCTATTCCTATCTTGAGCTAGTTATATCCAATCCAACTCATTACACGTTATCCCTAACCTTAGCTATCCAGTCCACCTCATTACATCCTATTCCTATCTTGAGCTAGTTATATCCAATCCAACTCATTACACGTTATCCCTAACCTTAGCTATCCAGTCCACCTCATTACATCCTATTCCTATCTTGAGCTAGTTATATCCAATCCAACTCATTACACGTTATCCCTAACCTTAGCTATCCAGTCTACCTCATTACATCCTATTCCTATCTTGAGCCCCTGGTTTTCGAACACCATAATTTTCTTCTCGTCATGTAAGGTAAGAGACGGTGTTACACAACCATAAAGAACAATTGGTGAAACTTTTGTTTAGTTTATATTTGGCGTTTTACATTTATTGACGACAGGTGACTGAATAATGTTGAACATTTTACTGTTTAGAAAAAATCCTTGTTAAAATCGGACTGTAGCCTATTATTTTCCAATATTTCCCCCTATTGCCCAGACAAGCGCCGGGAACGATAAGGGCACGTTATTTCCCGATTCACTCCTAACCTGAATCAACATTACTTGCGTGCGACACACTTCTACCGGCGAAACATTCGAATTAAATATTCATCCTCGCTTACTTTCGAGATTGCTTTCGATTCCTAGAAACGGGAAACGCACTGCGACTATGTATTATTCCTACCTGGAATTTTGTTTGGGAGTGCATGTCACACGACCCTTTTGGGTTTGTCTAACAGGACCAATAATGTGTAAAGTTGCACCCAAATTCTCTAGAAGAGGTGGGGTGGATCTCCACGAAAGTCAAAATGTTGAAAACCACTCCCAGTGCACTCGGCCGAGACTCAAACTGAGTTTTGAGCTAAATCAGGCGTTTCAAACTAGTTTGATCATAATAGCTACTCAACAATCAAAATCTTGACGGTTTCACATACAAAAATATATTGTCTTATCTTGAGTAAAATGAGTGCCGGAGGGCTAATAGATCATAATACATTATACACTTCCCCAAACACCCTTTTAAACACCCAAAAGGGTATATATTGTATTTAATGGAAGTTGTATAATCGGTTCAACGTGGTATATTCTTTCAGTTAAGGTGGCCGCCTTGGTAAGCGAGAAATTCCCGTGTAGACGTTTATTTCTAACGCTGTGATGCAAGTGGGTCACTTTTCTTTTTGTTAATCACTTAAAAACTACTTTTATCCACTTTTTTAAACACATATATTAGGTATGCTTACTTACCTAACAGTTGAAAGGGTTTTTCAAGAAGGAAGATCATCATTTAGTATTCTTATTCGGAAACATTCACTGTAAGTATAAAATCTGATAGCTGCATCATATAGACTACAGTAGCTCCGCGGCTTCTTTGGTGCTGACTGACAGCTCACAGATGACTTCTGACAGTCAACATTTAGGTTTAAACCTACATTTTGACTGTCAGAAGTGACAGCTGCTAAGCACATGTTTTTGCAGATCATATGGTTTGGCGGAGGGATACATAATTTGGTCTGGTAACTTTTCAAAGCTGTCAGTCAGCACCAAAGAAGCCATGGGGCTACTGTGCTAATAGTTTTGCTCGATATTACATTGCCTCTTTTTTTTTTTTGGAGTTTGATCCTAATCAGGTGCACTAAGTTGTTTTTTTCCTAATTGGGTTTTCTCTCTCTCTCGTCATGCAAATATGGTGCACTTCCCCAAAATCCAACCTTTCTCATCCCTAACCCCCATATAATTAGTACATAGGTATTTAACTTTCACAGATAGTAAGACGCAGTGCTAAGAAAACCTTTTTATTATTTATAATGTTTTCAAAAAATCTACACAACACGTTTTGTTTTGAAATGATCCAAAGCTGTATTAATGTACAACCATTTTATTTTCACTGTTTCGTTTTTAACAGAAGGAAGGTTTTTAGCGGACTAGGGCTTGTGGTGCCAGGAATATTTAACTGTATACAACTGAACTATAGGAAACTACTTAATATTCTTGAAGATAGGTTGATTGATGAGGGGAAGCTTTTTTAAGCTTGAGGACAAAATTCATTAAATTGAAGGTGTTAGAGTAGACAAATTTTGGAGCCATTTATTCATATTGTATAATCCAGCTGAAAACATCAAATATCCAATTCTTTGTAAAGTTGTAAAAGCGTTCCTATCTTTTTCTCCTGGAAATGCAAATTTTGAAAGGTCCTTCTCAGGTAGTCCTCACAGAAGATCAAGCCCAAATGTCAGAATATACATTAAATGCATATCTAACTACAAAAGATGCATAATAAATGTATATAAGCTACTATTTTGGTGATTTTCTTAAATTTAAGTTAAACTTTGGTTTTAACTGGTATTTTTGATGGGTGACAAAGAAAAACACATATAAATTATTTACACTGCTGGGATATTCTGGTCACTTTTAATCACTCTTTTATGGCTTCTTGTCAGTTTTTCCACTTATTTGAAGACACTTCGGAACTTGCATCCCTGCTAACACTATATTTAATTTTACAATGCGTTATTTCAAGATATGGTTCACGCCAAAATAAGGTCGAAAGATTTTAACAGGGCTCTTTTACCTCTACTCCTATAAGAAAAAAATGTGTGTGACTGAAAATGTGGCATTGGCTCATATCCAAGGTCTTTTTAAGCTTATTTGTGGAGCTATAAGACCATTCTTGATGAAAAAGGGCTCTAGATTTAGCCTTCCTTTAACAAATACAGTAATTTTTTATAGTCTCACAACAGAACATTTCAAGATATTTGAGAACTAGCAGCAAGCTTTCTTCTTTACCTTGAGATAAAAAGTTTCTTAGTTTTCTTTCACTTCTTTCTTAATGACATGACAAAGCGTGGCTGTGGGCGAAGGGCGAAAGGGAGTACAAACATATTCAGAATAGAGTAGTAGTTCCAGAATGGCACAGATCGTTGAATTTTAAGCCGCGTAGCTTGGCAGCGACAGAATTAATCTTTTTGATTTAACAGCCGGGTGAACTATAATTTGACCTAATTATCATCTCGGTCCTTTTTGAGTTCGTCTCCCAGCGGGCCTCTTGCAGCATTGTTTCTAGACCACGCTCGGATGAACATGCTAGTCGCAACTTCTGGATGATGTCACACGCTACCTTGCTTTATCCTGGTCTGTCTTTCTCGCCTTAAAGAAGGTGGGATCAGAGGTTAAGGTCTATATCTTTATAGATTTTATAACAAAATAAATAAAAGGTTCTTCGGTGGAAACGTTTAGTTTAATTTTCTCTAAAGTAATTTCATCAGCTGTTCTTGGATTTATTTTTAGCCGTTTGGGTTATATACTCATGTACTAATTACGCTAATGGTTTTAGGGATTAAGGAGGTGATATTAAGAGAAAGTTTACCCAAATTTGCGTGGAAGGAGACTGGGAAACCATTTTTAAAACCTGCCTCAGTATATCTCCCCTCCCCAGAGATTTGAACCTCAATCTCTCCGTCATCAACAGTCTAGTCTACTGCGAGAGTAGCGCCTCAGACCATACGGCCACCGAAGTGGGCGTAAGTACGTATTGATATATTACATCTTAAGTGCTAGAATTGAAAATCTGCCGTACAAAAGGCGGTCTCAGAATTCTTTGCCGCGAGCATCGCATTTCCTAAAAACGTGCCTGCAGCATGTAGGGAGATTGGTGCCCGATTCCAGGTCGGGTGTATTGAGGGTGGTTTTTCCTATGTGTTTTCCACTCTCCCTCCACGCAATATTGAATACTTTATTTTAATTCAACCTTCTTCATCCCTAACTCATTAGCGTAATTAGTAAACATGCGTTTAACCCGAACAGGTAGTAAGAAGAGATGCTTAAAAAAATAGTTTCTGGTCAAACGCTGCTATAAATAAGGCAAATATTAAAGAACTGTTGCTCTTACAATACGTTTAAAATAAAATAATATTTATCTATATACTAAAGCGATATTTTATTTATCTGCAAAAAAAATGAATGTGCAATAAAAATAGCAAAAATATAGACTTTTAGCTAATTTCCCCTTCCATCCCACCTTAATAAAACCCAACCATCTGAAATCTTCGTACCCTGGGGGTATGCGTACCACAGTTTAGTAAATAATGTATTATATGTTTTATATTTGCGGGGGAATTGTGACCAGGAATGGCAACAAAATATCATTGTTTTAATATCAGATGTGTAGCTGTATTCATTCTAATTACGCATTAAAACTTTTAAATAAAAATTAATTAAACGTTTTTTCTCTCAATTTTTATTGAGTTGATTTTTTCTGGTTTTATATTCTTCCGACACCTCGTAAAGAAAATATTGTGAACGTCAAAAAATTAGAACTCATTTTGATAAATATCGACGTTTCACAGACCCCCTTCCCCCTGAATTTTTTTTCGCGATGCCGTTTGTCTTTACCTCTGGTTAGAGCCGAAACTATTTTATCGAGGGGTTTTTGGAATTAGATATTCGGCCATAAATTTAAGGGTAGTTTACTGAAGGGCAATAAGAGAAAAAAATCGAGTTTCTTGAAATTCGCTCTGATGATTTTAATTAAATTTTATATCTAGACATTGTATAGCAGTATGACCAAAATGTCAATTCTCATTTACTCGTGAAAATGACTTTAAGGGTACTTTACATATGGGAACATTTTCCAATTTTCATCATTTCTCAGCAACTTATTGAGATATGAAATAACCTATCATTGTAAGGTTATGGTAATATTAAAGATAAAAATCTTTTACTTTAAAAATAGTTTTATAAAACTAATAGTTTCTGAACTATAAGCAAATATATATTCCTTTTAATTCAGGTTTTTGAAAATAAATTTTATTCTTATGCTCTTTGTTGGATTAAGATGTTTCTTTTCTCAATTGTTTTGTAACAATATTCCTAGATCCTAATGCCATAGAGCAAGTAAGTGTATATGTCATTTATGATCTGTGACGCAGTGTTTCTACAACAATGTATAGACCTATTATTTTGTTTCATAAATCTTTTAAGCTTTTAGTAAATATATATTTTAAGATAACAGAAAGAGATGTGCAGTGCACCATACCATTTATGTTTTATTGAACTTTTCTGCTATTTTTAGCTTCTAAATACTGTGAAACACTAAAAATTTAATCGTGGCGAAGATTAGCTTATCAGAACAGCAGCCATATTAATACCACCGTTTCAGTTCGCTCAAACCAACGCAATGCGATATACAGGGGCTTTACACGACTCGTTTCAAATAGAGATTAGTAGTAGAACTAGACACCACGACTCTTCTCATATAGAGAGATTAGTAGTAGAACTAGACAACACGACTCGTCTCAAATAGAGAGATTGGTATAAGGCATTCACGAGCTAAGTTTACCTGAATGACAGCTCGAAATGTTACTAGAAGTAATCCCTAATATATCACTACGCCAACAGCTGACATCTATCACTTTGGATGACTGTAATGAAAACAGATGGTAATATATTAATGTGATAGTTAACCACAGTAATTTAGGACAATATTATTTATATATTTATTTGAGGTTGGACACAAAGTTTATCTATAGTTTTATTCCCCTTAAAAAAATATTAACATCACTTTCACAAAAACTTCTAACGAACATAGCCTCAAAATGGCGACTGACGAACCTAAACCATATGATTGAACAAAACGGTAAACAAGTTTTTTACAATGATGCAGACACGCATTTGATGAAAATATTTTATTCAGTTAATTATTTCAAAATACGATAAAATAATCATAAAATCATGTATTGTATGTAAAAAAAATGCCAACAATTTTCTCTTTTCCAAGTAAATACGATGCCTGTATTAAAAGTTATTGATGTATGCACTATATTAAACATAATCAATAACGTTCCAAAACGAAAAATAAGTACTTTTAATTATGTTTAAAATATTGTTTCGAGTAGGACGAAAAGAAATTATTTAAAAAATGAAATAGTATGAGAAAACTTTTATATTACATTTAAAATAACGTAAAATTAACAGATAATTAAAGATCTTTATATTTATAAGAAAACTGTGATCTTTTACAAGTGTTGGCAACCCAAAACCTAAACATATGATTTTCGAACTGTCATCCGGGTAAAAACCTATTGTGAATGGAATATAGAACTAGACAACACGACTCGTCTCATATAGAGAGACAACACGACTCGTTCCGAGCTTGAAAATGTTTATCTTTTCCAAGAACATGGTTCGTCCCACCCAGTCTTTTCGTATTACTTCAGTAGATAGAATTGTTTATGTGCGACATGAATCAAGTAGTTAGTTAGTAGTTAGTTCTTTTTTTGAAGAATTTTAAATTTAATGCATATCGTGATTCAGAGAGTGCTGGTAGTAATTAGCAGTACGAGAACAGGAAGTGTGGCGCATATTTAAACACATTGGCCGAGGTTTCGTCTCTCCCCCCTCCATTCTATTTTTAGCTGATATTGGCTTATTAGTTGCAACTAAGTGTCTTAAGGTTTTTAGGCGATTCTGATAGGGTCATAAGAGAGAATAATGACCACCACACTCGTGGGCCTTATGACAAGCGTAGGCCTACACTAGAACTACAAAAAATAAATGCTGCTGCCAAACTTAAAGCCACAAAAAAAACCTTAGCGAACAGTCACTAAATATTATGAGATCGTGTGCTAATGAAACCTCAAATCTACGGTTGAACGATGTAAAAAAAACATTACAGTATGTATGTGTTTTAGACGCGAGAAGGAAGATTATGCCAAAACGTCTGAATGCATCAAAGAAGTTCACACCGCAGTTTCTCAAATTTATCCGCTAACCAAGAGAGGTGAGAATTTTGTTCCTATAATAATCCGGTGGCTAATTTATTGATTTGTGGCACTTCTTTCAAGTTTACGTTGTTAACGTATTTACAAACTGTTTATATTGATGGGACAGTTGAACTGTGTCCAAAATGCTTCTTTCTATGATTCACTCTTCTTAGGTATTTTAACGGATCGTATATCCCCATGGTCTTTTTTTTCTTCTTGAAAAACAAATAAGAAGCAACCTACACAAATGTTTTAAAACAATTAGTGAACTTTGTTCAGAATTTCCTCGGCCTAACAACTTCGTGAGATCATTGTAGACTTTGAACAAGTCATTCACAACGCTGTAGGGGAAGGTCCAACTTTTAGGCTTGTCCACATATTACAAAGCTACAAACCAGGTTGGCCAATGGGTGAAATGGTGTTCTGGTCTGCTTTTCTTAGATCCATCCGAAGTTGGAGACTGCTTTGTCTTTGACCCGATATCTGTGGCACCTACTTATGAACGCTCAAGGCACGATTCCCTCGGCGCGTCTCTACATTGCGTCTGCGACCAACGAGTGAACTGGTTTCCATAGTTTGTTATGTGGCCGGTTCCTTCGAGGCAACTATGACTGGCGACTAGTGTGTGCGTCCAGCGTCTCTACATTGCGTCTGCGTTCACACTGCTTCGAGAGCAAGCATGTGTTTTAGTAGTTGTATTTAGTTTCGTCAATTGCTTGCCGACACAGGAAATAAATAGAAGTTACTTACAACAAATACTTAAAAGAAAAAGTGGTTCAAAGGATACGTGCTATTCGTGGAAATCTTTATGTCCCAATCGGCACAGTTTTATGTTAGATTGGGATGCCTTTGAAAATGTTCCCAAGATTTCTCCTTAGAAGAGGACGAAAATTTAATTGTAGAGGTGAAAAATCTCCCCTCAATTTTTGACATAATCTTCGCCAGTGTACCGGGACCAGCATGTGAAGGACAACACATGGAAAATAATTTCAGGAATAGAGTTGGTCGATCAAGTTAGTATTATTTTTTTATCCACACGATTCCAAAAAACAAAATAACACGGAACATTAAATAAAACACAATTGAAAAACTCTGATAACTGAGGAATGATAAAAATTACCCACGACTGGCGACCAAGAGACGCATCAAGGGAAACACTATATCCCGCGTCTGCGACTCACCCCCCACGTCTGCGGTCGTAGACGCGAGACGCGCCGAGGTAATTCAAAGTTTATGGACTAGTTAACGGACACGTACATCTCTTCTGGACCCCTAATTTTGAAACTTGCGAGCTAACTCGCAAATCGCAGATTGTATTGAAACAAAGCTAATTTTGAAAGGTTTCTACTGTCGTGCGAGTCAGTGTAGTGTTGTTTCGCTTGCGACTGAGTGTTCAATCCGACAACACTGTAAAACCATGACGTGCCAAAGGATTGAGGTGATGAAATGCTTCAACACGCCATTATATAAAATAAGTAACTGAAAGTAAACACTATTATTGTATTGAGTGCATCATATACAACGATTTGTTTAGTTTCATTGGGAAACCATCTTCAAGTTGTATACATCTAAGCTTGTCTCAAAATTTTCTCAAAGTTATATCACTATAAGTAAAACCGTTACAGCGGTAATTATCCACTTTAGCACACATGATAGCGTGCTTGACCCAAACTCCAGTTTCCACAAGTTCAATCCCACCCCATGTAAAATATTTTAAGTTTTTGTCTGAATTTAAATCATGTTTTCGTAATTAGAATTCAGTAATATATTATTTTATTTTCGCAACTATTTTTAAAACATAAATATACACTAAAAATGTCTATGTGAATAATAATTAGCTTACTTAGCCTTATTTTAAGATGTGTACAAATTTATGTCATGAACCACATTATTATAATTTTTAAATAATCACCTACATACAAAATTTTAAAATTAATGTGGCCTAGCGTTTTTAATTTAATACCTTTTAAAATTATTTTTAAGGACTATTATGTTAGTCTACATAGGCTCAAATACCTTGTTTACTTCTATAAAATATATTTAAAACATATTATATGCTTACTAATAAGATTATTTAAAATTAAAGTTTAAAGTCTGATAATAGTAAAAAATAAAAATTGCGTTGCGAGGATTTGAACACGCGAACTTGGGATCATTAGAAGGTTACATTACCGACTCAACCAAATTGACAGTTGGAAAAACTTGAAAGAATTAGTGTATATAATTATATTTTCACCCAAAAAATATTTTTATTGAAGGATTAATTAGGGGTTTGCGAGATTGTGTACGAGATGAGAGAAATACGCTAGCGAATCGCTACTCGCACGTTTCAAAATCAGAGGCCCTGGAGCTACCTTTCCACCACCCGCATGGGCTGTCTTCTGCCACGCTGACAAGAACCAACAACGCACGCGAAGCCTTATACTCGCTCTTAAATGAATCATTTTATTGTTCTCGCCCTTCGGTTGTAATTTTTATTCAAGCCTTATTCACTATCTAGATCGACACACGTGCTAAGTGTAATAGTATAAATCATAGACCTCCCTACCAGTCCAGTAAATTTAAGAGAAATATGGTGTTTCTTGAAAGTTGGTTGTCTGAATATTAGAACTGAGAATGTTCCCGCTTCAATTTATTAAGATGATTATTAGCACCGCGTCTTACTACCCATTCGGGTTATATGCACTTACGCTAATGTGTAATGGTAGGGTGACTGTGAGATGAAATGAAGGACCTACAGTTTAGCGTGGAATCCGAACCACGGTGGAGGCCTGGCAATTTATTAAGGCTGTGTCGGGCTACTACATTAAATTAAATAAGCGAGTTAAATATTTTATTTTTCCTTTTGAATTAAAGTGATTTTGGCATCGATAAGTGTGTCTGTTACTTTTACATTTTTTAAAAATAAATCTTGGTCACTGCTGGTTAGGGGCGAGTAATGTCCTTGATATTTCCTTGGTTTGAAAACATGGGGACTAGATCGGCTATGATTTCCGTCGTACTTGAAAGATTTCCTTGAGAGGTATTAAATTGGGGACGAGTGGTGTCATCACCGATATGTGAAATGATAAATATATCTATATATTAGGTAAAATTGCTATCCTTCGTTGCGAATTTTTCTAGTTATCTGCTGAATGACGTTGACATCCATCGGTGATCTCTCCAAGTTCTACAAGTAATAAATACTCTTTCTTCTTTTTTCTGGTGGAGAAACTAGCTTGGCGAACAGAAGTATGAATTTCGTCAAGTTTGTGTCCCCCCCCCCGTACTCCTTACCACTCAAAACCCCTTTTCTTCTTAAGGTTGCCGTAAGGCCACTTTACATCCGATCCTCTCCCGCCCTCTCAATGGTCAAATACTAGACGCGGTGTCTTAGGATGGACTGGTGGTTTTGTTTGCCGGACCAACGCCGGACCCTGTTTAGTTGCGTTGGCTTTAAATTTGCCCCGATTGTAATGGGAAACCAGCTAGTAAAACAAGACAGCCAACTCGCTGGTTGGAAGTCCGATCTGAAAGCTCTTTTCCGATTCTGGTAGGCAAAAGTACCTTTCATAAAGGACTGTTTATCAAAATAACTGAGCAAAAAAAATTCTTAGCGCTACTTTCAGTGTTGACCCAGATAAAATTGTTTTCTATCAAAATCCCTGTAGCACTCTATCGATCCGTTGACTAATTTTACGAATTGAAATAAATGACCTTTAATTTACCTAATGGTATTATTAAAAAAAATCACAGCTGTGGTTAGTGGAGCAATTAGAGGAAATGAACCCGCATTGGCTTGGAGAAAGGATTGGAAACCGAACCTTATAAATCGTATGTGGAAAATACTAGCCTTGGTCGCAAAAGGCCCCAGATTCAAACCTGGACTGCTTTGTCACCGGCAGTCTAGTTTAGTGAAAGAGATATACCTTAACACTGATCGCCGGTACGGGTAGAATGTGTATACTCAAATTTTCTTAGAAATAAACTTTCAGGAGCATACAAACTTGCGGTCAATATGACTATTATTTTACTATATTATTAGTTAGTTTGTTTGTATAGATATTTAAAATATCTATCAAAAATGGCAACTGCAGATCACATGACTTGACGTAAAAGTAGATCTAGTATATTTTCCTAGTTGTCATATTAGGCTAGTATTATAAAAAATTGACTTTATATTAAGATCACTTTGTCAAACTAAGACATTTAGACCACTCGAGGTTGGCCGCTTGGGAAGTGCGGCGGACTCTGAAGGTCAGTATTTGAACCCGACCGGGTGTATTTGTAGCAACTCTTCATCCTCTCCATTGACCCCGATAACTGTTCCTAGTGGTAAACTTGCTGTGAACGAGGACTAGTCTGCTTGTTCCCCCTCCTCCTTGGTGCAGCGTACCTTGTTGAGGGGGAGAGGTACTCCGCCCGTCATCCTCCTGTCAGTGGCAGTGCGGCCCGTGCTTGATAGGTCCTCGCTTTGAACCATGGCTTGGTTCAGGCGTCTCTGTTCCTGTGCGGCGCCTAGGGCCAAAACGTCGCCGCCGGTGGATGTCGTCGGGATTAAGGAAGATCCCGGTGCGTAGGTTCGGCTCAGGATGACTTGGTTTGGGGTTTTTTTCCTCTCCGGTTGTCCAAATTCTCTTTTTTTTTACGTGGAGGCATACTATATGTTTGGGTTACACGCATATACTAGTTGTGATGTTCTAGTGATGAACCAGGATGAATTTAGAAGAAATTTACCCAAATTTGCGTGGAGGAAGAGTAGAAACACTACTCTCGGTACAGCTGACCGATAATTGAAAGCCGATCTCCCTGTCATCGGGAGTGCAGTCCATTGCGAATGTGTATTTCAATTAAACCAGTTAAAATTGAAGTCTACGGCAAATAAGTTGTTATAATCCTAACCCCGCCCAACCAAACACTTGTAAACGCACCCTAGACGCAACTGGAGCTGTGTGCGACTCATCGCCTGGATCCGTTCTCCCAATTGTGCACGTGTTGCGTTATGAACCTCGTGATTGTGGTGTTCCAGGTCGGGTCCACACGGCGGTGGTGTCTGGCATCAACTACGAGACCCACAGCGTGACCGTCGAGTGGTTCGAGAGGGGTGAGACCAAGGGCAAGGAGGTGAGTACATCACTTTGATAGCATTGGGGCAAGGAGGGGAGTCCATCACTTTGATAGCATTGTGGCAAGGAGGGGAGTCCATCACTTTGATAGCATTGGGGCAAGGGGGTGAGTTCATCACTTTGGTAACCTGTTACAAGGGCAAGGAGGTGAGTACATCACTTTGGTAACCTGTTACAAGGGCTAGGAGGTGAGTACATCACTTTGGTAACCTGTTACAAGGGCAAGGAGGGGAGTCCATCATTTTGATAACATTGGGGCAAGGGGGTGAGTACATCACATTGGTAACCTGTTACAAGGGCAAGGAGGTGAGTCCATCACTTTGATAGCATTGGGGCAAGGAGGGGAGTCCATCATTTTGATAACATTGGGGCAAGGAGGTGAGTACATCACATTGGTAACCTGTTACAAGGGCATGGAGGCGAGTCCATCACTTTGATAGCATTGGGGCAAGGAGGGGAGTTCATCGCTTTGATAGCATTGGGGCAAGGAGGGGAGTCCATCACTTTGATAGCATTGGGGCAAGGAGGTGAGTACATCACTTTTTTTTTTGTTCAAGAACTTAACACGTTACTAATTTACTCAACTGTGTTCAAGAACAAGTTGGTCCTTAAAGGGAGGTTGGAGGAGTAAAAGTTCGCATGATGATCAAACATGACCTTAAAGACTCACTGGGGTTGGCGGAGATGAAGAGACTAGGCCAAACTTTTCGTCTCCATGTGGCCGACCTTGAAATATCTTATGAGAGTTACAACATACTTTAACTGGGAGGCGGGCAGCCCGGTCGTCAATCGCCACACGTGGCTAATTGTCCATGAAGGTGTGGCGAATTTGAGTTTCTCGCAGAAAAATAAACTTTTTTTTGGAGGCGTGTGCTGGTTAGCTAGTAAAAAGAAAGGCTTGTCAAATTTCTCATCAAATTGTCTTTATGTATATATAGTACTCAACCCGAAGGTTGATTGGCTCATCAACAGTTCCACCGTCAGCTGTAAGGAGTCCCAAAGCCCAGACAGCAATTAAGGTCGTCCATTTTCAATTTTAATCATTTTAATCATTTGCGACTGAGGCTCTTGTAACTGGGTAATCAGTATGTTCAGCGGTCTGGAAAACAAGGAATTAGCTTGGTCAGGGTAAAGTCACGGAAAATTCAAAGTACTTGATCAAATTTCTGGAATTTTCGATAAATTATTATGTAACTTCAATTTACAATAGTAACAAAAAGTCTTCCATTTAATACACACTACGAATCTCTTTTGTCCCAGTTGAGCTTAATAATCACTAGGGCTGTGCGAAGTCCAATTTTTCAATTGGAAGCGAACTCGAATCGAATATATGAAATACTCTCGAAGCCGAATTGAAGTTCGAATATGTTCTTTTTATTGGTTTATGTTTGAAAAAATATTATATTGTGGTTATCTACTGTGGCCCCATGGCTTCTTTTGTGCTGACTGGCAGCTAAAAGCTTTGAAAAGTTACCAGACCAAATTATGTATCCCTACGCCGAACCATATGATCTGCAAAAACACGTGTTTAGCAGCTGTCACTTCTGGCGGTCAAAACTTAGGTATATACCTAAAGGTTGACTGTCAGAAGTCAGCTGTGAGCTGTCAGTCAGCACCAAAGAAGCCATGGGGCTACTGTATATCTACCTCGTGCACTAAAATTACTTGGAAAATGTATTATTGTACAATATTGTTTTTAATATTTCGTGTTGATATGTCAAATCAAGTTAAGATCATAACAGTCAATTCATTCACTTGTTATCTTTTCCATATCATTATTCATTTGTAATGAATGAAACCGCTCGGAATGGCTAGATTTGAACATAAATTGAGTGTTTTAGCTATCAATATTTTTACTGGCGAAGCTTCTAAGCTGATGTTTGTTTCGAAACCAAGTCGCCACTTGTCACACCCCTACTAATCACATTTCTCAAAGTCAACGTGTAATGTTCTTGCTGTCTTTGTATCTGTATACCGCACGTATTTATCCCAAAGTTGAGACATGGCTGTGCGCATGTGCGAGAATTAATTACATTCATTAAAGGAGGAAGAAACCAAATGAATGGGTTTCACAAATACAAGGCAATCTTTTAATGGTTCAATATGTTCTCACTTAAATCTAATTCAGACCACACTACCCTCCTATAGCACAATAACTTATGGTTGACATCCTTCTAACACCTTCACTGTGGGGAAAAATTTCAGAAGGCGTGTGTCTCTTAAAAATATAATTACATTAAGTTACGATCTTATAAAATATTGTTTATATACACACACACACACACACACACACACACACACACACACTGTGAAAGTTGGAAATTGGCTCTGGAAAAGTCAGGGAATTTAAAAATAGTCTGGCTAGACACCATGGAACTCAGTATACATGTTTTGAATACACTTGTTCAAACAGTGTGTGGTGTTTAATTTCTCAATTTTTACGTGTTGCGATGAATTTAACTTGTTGATCGCCAAACTTGTGGCTCCATTGAAAAATATGTTGCCCACCTCTGCCTTGGGCGTTATAATGTGTGATACGATGCTTTTTAATCTGCAATCCAATGTTCACAGAAAGAACCTTTCTAGCAGATATGGGGTTACTAGATCTAATTTTACGTATTATTATTATTTGAGGTATTTAACATACACTTTCTGAACCGACTCATTATATCAGTACACGAGAATTTCTATGAGCGAAAGGGGCTACCAATTTTGTTGGCAAAGGTATTTTTATATACCTTCCATGGTTATTTTACACGCTACAAAAAAAACCGTCGGCCTCGGCTGGGTTTGTTTTCATACGTCAAGTCATGTAATCCTCAGCAGCCACTTTTAATATATTATCAATGCTGGTTGCAAAAAATATATATTTAGCTGTATTTTCTCAAAGTATCTTTCTTTGAAAAATTGTACTGCATGTTTATGCATCTTTTATGAGACAGGTTCGAATCTCGGTAGAGCTGCAGATTTTATCTTCGCCAGGAGTGAAAGTAGAAGAGATTCAGTTCAATTTTCGTAGAAAGTGCCTTTTAGAAAAAAATACAATATCTTTTTTCAGCCAACATTAAGAATATTTTTAGCACCGCGTTTTACTACCTGTTTAGGCTGTACGCACACGTAATAACTACGATAACGAGTTATGGTTGAATAAGGTAGCATTTAGAGGAAATGTACCAGCATTTTGAGTGGGAAAACCACTCTCAACTCACCCGATGGCGAATCGAGCCTCGATCTCCATGTCATTAATTGACAGTCTAGGCTACTGTGAGTGACACCGTAGACCATGTGGCCATCGAAGCGAGTTTTTCTCTCAGACTGGTATTGATAGTTTTAATACAAAGTGACAACTGAAGATCGCGTGAACCCTAGTGACTTTTTTAACGGTCAGATAAGGTTCTCCCTATGAAAATAGGACTGGGCGAATGATTTGTGAGCTCGCTATATCCTTAGTCTTAGGGCTTACTAGCCCTATTTAACACTCATCAAAGTTTCCTACTCGTGTCATCTCTCTCTCTTTCTCTCGTCGTGATGTCATCCCCGCCACCTTTCGTAATCTCAGGTCGGCCGTTCTTTGACCGTTTATGGTCAAATGCGCTGTCCAAGGCTGTGGAGAGTTGTTTACACCAGGGACCTACATTTCGTGCGAGGAGGGAGCTCTTTGGGTCGGCTCTCAGGTTGCGCACGATTAGTTCCCTCTTTTCACGGTAGATTCGTGATCTCGAGGAATAACTTTTACAGTTTTAGTGGTAAAAACCTGTGGTTATTGGCCGAGTTTGTTGTTTACACGGTGGCGTCTCTTTCAATCTTCTCTTTCAGCTTTCTCTATCTCTTTGGTTTTTCTTACTATTTTTTATTAGGTTATTAGGTTAAACGCACGTAAGATGCATTATTACACTTAATGAGGAAGAATTAAGGAAGGAATCATTTTAGAGGTAATCTACCCGCATCTGCGTGGAAGGAGAGGGAGAACCATTTAGGAAAAACTATCCTCGGTAGAACAGACTGAGGTTCGAACCCCGATCTTCCCTTTATCAGGCCAGTCTAACACGAGATTGATGTCTTTAGATCATTCGGCCACTGGTTTCCCCCCCTCTAAATGATTTTCTACTCCCTTCACGCAAATGCGAGGTATACTTACTCTAAATTAAACCGTTCTCTACTCTTTAACACATTAATCTAATTGGTACACACGCCTACAACCCGAACGGCTACTAAAACGTGGTACTTATTTTTATAAATCAGAATATTAAGCTTCAATAAAAGACTAATATAATCTAGAGCTGATGGTTGGGTTCCTGAACCTCTCAGTCACGGTCTTACCTCATCCTACCGTTTGGAACGTGGGCGTCCTGGGCTGAATTAATGACACGGTTAATGGGACGTACATCAAGTGGTTCATCTATGTGGAACACCAGAACAATGGCGGCAGTCAAATGTGGGAGGAAGTCAAACCCACGACCTGTGTCTGCGCTCGCTTGCTCTAGTAGTCTAGAGTCTTGACAGTATTTCCCAAACTGTGTTTTTTTAGTTCCGCTTCTTATAGCCAAATATGCTAACTATGTTAGCGTGTTAGAGAAAATAAGGTTGGATTTAAAGGAAGTTCACCCACATTTCCGTGGAGGGAGAGTAGAACAAGATTCATGGAAAATTACCATCAATATACTTGACCTGGGTTTGAACCTCAATATCACCGTCATCAGCAGGCCAGTCTAACACGAGAGTGACGCCTTAGACCATGCGGCCACCGGAGTTAGTCTTGCTTGTCTTTGAACTCGAGGTGTGTTTGGGTTGCGTGTGGCTCCTGTACGTGTAAAGACCGTTCGCGCCTACGCATTCGTTACGTTGAAAATAACAGGGTCTGAGACGGGAGCCTTATCGCCCGCGATATCCCCCCACTTCTCTTTTACCCGCTTCGGCGGCCGCATGGTCCAGGGCGTCATTCTTGTGATAGACTGGACTGGTGATGACGGGTAGATCGGTGCTCGAATCTCGGTCGGGTGTACTCGGGGTTGTTTTTACAAATAGATTTTTCACTCTCCCTCAACGCAAATTCGGGTACACTTCCTCTGAATATAACCCGAACTGTTAGTAATACGCGGTGCCAACAAATAAATATAAATTGTTAATTTTATCTCTGGTACACTTTCTAAATTCGCCCTCCTTCATCCTTAACACATTAGCTTAATAAGTGCATAGTCTATAAGCTGAACAGTTAGGGGTCATTATGTTAAGTTATTAAAGTGATATATCTCGAATTAACATTAATTCTAAAATCTAAAGGCGATAACTGTAATTGCTAAATGCACGCATGAGGCTTCAAAAGGAATATATAGTTTAATTTCACTATTTGTATTTTTGAAGCTACGCAATTCACAGTAAATACATTTCTACTCCTATACTTCTGCCGTATAGTTAAAACCATTTTAATTATATATCTCACTTGAGCTTTAAGCTCGTTTGCATGCCATAAGTGGCCTTTTCCTCCTTTAAAGATCAATCCAGAAAATTAAATAAAACTATTTTCTCTGGTCTTCATTTATATGCAACTTTTTTATTGATAAATTTATCTTTGAGATGATTAATCTTGGCTTATAAATCAAACGTATTCAATTACCTTAAATATGTATTTAGGTATTTATTTGTGTTTGTAAATCGTGCACACCTTCTACCCTAAAAAAAAAAGCCACACAACATTATTATTGTTGAAATTTAATGGCGAGGGAATAGACGCAACGTGCCTTACAAGCATTGTTATATATATATATATATATATATATATATATATAAAAGGTAATCTGAGCACCACTTGAGATGGAACCAAGGTTTCCTTAGACCTGTAGTCTTGTCTCTGTAACCATTCAACTACCGTGACATTGTGGTTGAGACCTGAACTTGGTCCGTATTTGGGTGAGAGCTTCTTGTCACTATCGCAGCAGGCTCGTGTTATAAACGTGTGAACAGAAAACAAAGAATGGGCTTAGTTTCTTCCTGCGTAAGTAGGACATCAGTGGTTAAATTTAACAAGAAATGTACCTCAAGTTGAGCGCAGAAAGAAAATTGATATGTTGGATAAAATGCTTGCCTCGAGCTCTTAATCTTACAATCCAAGAGGGTGTTGGGTTTGTTTTATATTTAAGTTAGTTTATAAATTGTGTGCTGACATAATCAATAAATTAAAGAAAGTAGTCGAATAAAAAAAATTGTATAGAGGAGACATCCATTTTTGACTTGCTCACTTCAGTGACCGCGTGATCTAACGCGCTACTCGTGTTTAACGAGACTGTGGTAGACGGGGAGATCGGGGGTCGATCCCGGTCGGTTGCACTGAGGGTGCGTTTTCTAAAATAGTTTTCCACTTTACCTCCACGCAAATGCGAGTGTACTTCCTTTATATTAAACCTTTCTAGTCCAACATATTAGAGTAATTAGTACATAAACGTATAACCCGAATGGGTAGTAAAATGCGGCGGCAAAAAACTACGTTTTATACCGCTCAGCATTGTCATGTCAAATTATCGATCTC